>JAAGEH010000289.1:855474-922030 GCA_011751065.1 Lasiurus cinereus
TCTCTCTCTCTCTCTCTCTCTCTCTCTCTCTCTCTCTCTCTCTCTCTTTTCTTCCCCCACCCCCTCCACCCTTCCTCCTTCCCTTCCTTCCTTCCTTCCTTCTTTCCTTGCTTCCTTCCTTCCTTCCTTCCTTCCTTCCTTCCACTTTCTCTAAAAAAATCAATGGGAAAAATATCCTTTTTTCTCCAAAAAAAAAAGTAGCATACTCTTTGAAGAGATCAAATCATTCTGTTACACTGACCTGCAGAAACCATTAACAGACAGATCGGCAGAATGTACAGTGGACACCTCCTGCCAATGGAAGGGGGCAGCACCTGATAAGGATGCTGGGTCTTCCTCACAAAGGGGAACACAAAATAGCCAAAGGCTGTCACACAATTTAGCTTTGGTGACTGTAAATGGAGGAAATGGGACACTGTTCCTGCTCTCCATTTACCATTTCAGCATGGGCCAGCCCACTTGCTTCTATGTGCTGTTGATACTTTAAACTTCTGCACTTAATTACCTTTTGTACTTTTCATGTGTTTTTTCCCTATCACTCATAAATAATCATTCTCCCAGTGCCAGGCTATTTATGTTTGATTTTGTTTGTATTACTCTCCCATCAGTACAGAGTCTGATTTGATTGGCTAGTTTCTCTATAGTCCATGAAGAAAGGAAATTGCATCCCTGTGTTTTTTTTTTTAATGTGTGTGTGTGTGTGTGTGTGTTTAAATATATATTTTTATTGATTCAGAGAGGAAGAAGGAGAGAGAAAGTAACATCAATGATGGCAGAGAATCATTGACCGGCTGCCTCCTGCATGCCCTCAACTGGGGATCAAGCCTGCAACCGAGGTACATGCCCTTGACTAGCCAGGGCTACACCCGTGATTTAAGAGCTCTGTGGGTTTAGTAGAAACTGGGTTTCCCTGGCAACTCTCAAAAATGGCAGCTGAGAGGTCCTGAAAGTAAAGGCAGTGAAGTTAGCCACCCAGGTCATTGGCCAGGCGGGCAGCTGCCCCCGCTTTCACTCACTTAAGTAACGGAGCCGGCTCCATGACGCCTTTTCATTTCGAGTTGGGGCACTGTTTGGTCTTCTCAAATCCATTGTCCAAGATTGAAGACAATGATGAAAGGCAAATGGCAACTTGGCCGACTGCTTAGCTTTCCAGCTTGGAACTGCTCTGTGATGAGAACACGCTGGCCCGAACTTGTCAAGATCGGCTCTGACTGTGGACGCTGCCTAAGGGGCAAGAGGAAAGCGACATGAGTCCTCCTCACATCCAGGGACATGGCTCCTTAGTGAAGGTGGGATTAGGGGGTATGAGGAAGGTGAAGCACTGTTTATTTTACTTTCAGATTATGTGCAAAAGAAAGTCAATTTGTCTTGACTTCCAGTTTTATAAGAAATCATAAAAAATATCAAAATCTCTGTTAAATGTAGTAAAATGAAACCTGACGCAAAGAATCCGTTTTCTAAATCAGGAAATTCTTATTGTGTTTTTTTTTTCCCCCACTAAAACAGGAAACAGTGGGAAGGCACCCCCTGTGGAGCCTGGATGTCCTTTCTGGTGGCTTCCTCATCCTCCCAGATTGAGGATGGGGTGATCCTAGAAGATAGGGTTATTCACCCCTAAAGTATACATTGGTTGAGGAGCTCACCTTGCCCATTTCCCAGTCTCCTGGGCAGAGTTCAGCCCCTCTGGTCTACAGACATAGGTAAATATTAATCTGATCCACACGGAAGCAAAGCATGGTCAGAACGCATTATCCTCTGAAAGTTCATACAAAAGCAACTTTTTGAAAACATTTAGATGAGCAGCTGCAACTTTCCACATCAAATTCATGCCAAGACCACTTGGTCCTGGATGTAAGCACTGAGACATGCTCACTCCCGCTCCCGTGCACACGGTGAGCATCTTTCCCATGTGGCTCCCCAGGCAGCCGTGCCCATAACACAGTGCTATGCAAACTAAACCCACCAAGCAGCTCTGATCCGGTGCCATGAACTTGATGTTGAAATGGAATGACCCCAGTACTAATGTCACGTGACTTTATGGAGTAGTTAATTAGCCAAGAACTTTGTAGGGTTGCATGGGATTGCAGGGAAGCATGCTCTGTGGTCCACCGTGTGGAGAGACAGAGACTGAGCAAGTGGCCCAGGTGTCTGTCAGGGTCTGGATGAGAGGAGGGACTGCAGAGGCAAGGGGCTGAGGACACAGAGCAGCAGCTAGAACTTGCTGAGGGGCAGAGGAGTGGAGGGACAAGAAGGGGAGCTGCAGAGCAGATGTTGGGAGCTGCTGCCCGGCTGGGGCTCAGGCTGGGGGCGCTGAACCTGAAGAGTAGGTGTGTGCTGAGCTGCCCTGGGCACTGTCCATGCAGGAGGCGCCTGGGTTACAGGGCGGGCCGCAGCCTGTGCTCCTGGGACTCGGCAACTGAGCACTCAGGAGGAATGTGTGTGGGGAGGCATGTTTGACATGAGAAGGCACCTTTGTGAAAACATGCTTCGTAATTACTTGGTTAAGGGATAGCCTTTGTGTGAATGGTTTTGCAACCTGAACCAAAGAAATATTCTCACTGTACTTTTAACAGGTAAAACGAAGAATGATTTCTGTGATTTGTAGAAATGGCTTCTGCCATGGAACTTTTCATGAGGTCAGATTCTGAGTTTCCCTGGCACGTCCTGCTTCCAGCAGCTGTGTATCACAAATGCTCCATTTGATAGCTCGGCTTCAGCAGCCTTAGTTCAATTTTGTGGGTTATGTGTACTGAAAGTAATGTTTTAATTCCAGAGGACTAAAATTACCTAATATTAGATCTAAAAAAAAAATCTTCGTTCTATGAATATAACAAAGTCAATTTGTTGAACATAACTTTTTTAAATTAAATATTTATTGTTGAAAGTATTACAAATGTCCCCCTTTATCCTCCTGCCTACACCCACTCCAGGCCTTCTCCACCCTATTGTCTATGTCCCTGGGTTATGCATATATACATACAAGTTCTTTGGTTGATCTCTTCTCACCCACCCACCCTCTCTCTTCCCCCTTCTCTCTGAGATTCCACAGTCTGTTCCATGCTTCTATGTCTCTAGACCTATTTTGTTCATCAGCTTATTTTGAGCATAACTTTGCACAATTCCTGCTTACTGACTGATACCTTCAGTTAATCTCATATTCTTCCCAGAAATGCACAATGTCAAATTGCACTAAACTGGACATAACCTTTGTAAACGCTTACATGGAACAGGCTCTGCTTGAAAAGGTAATTCCTCCCAATAAAGCCATGGTTTCCCTCTCACTTGGCTTTCGAATAGCTAAGAACAGAAAGCCCTGGGTAACCTGAGAAAACAGATCTGACCAGATTTCCTACTGGGATCTCCGAGATTCAGTGCTACGCCCAGGATTGCAGATGGTCAGCCTATCGAGTTACTGGTTCTCCCGAGGACAGATGGCCGGGACTTACAGGCTCACTTTGTGTGACTGCGTAAAGGCCTTTTACTCTGAGAGGCAGAAACAATTGTGTGTGTTCCCGAGGCCACAGTTGTAGGTACAACCCTGAGGACTGATATTGGAATTGGGAGCTATGCATGAAAGGCATGCTCACCTCACCAAAACAGAGCAGAATGGTGTAGGCTCTTGTTTCACTTAACCGTGGCCAAATGTTCCTATGAAAAGCAAAAATGAAACAGTAGTGAGCACCTGGGATAGTGGAAGGGATTCAGTTGGTAAGAAAATTTGGAATTTTATATTCATTTTTCCTCTGAAAATTGGAGAATTGTATTCTTTAGTGAAAGATAGTTTAGAATTCAAAATGATAATAAAGTGTGTCTTCCTATTCACATGAATCTAAAAAGCTCCTTTTTGTAAGCTTTTGTTCTCTGTCTATAAAATAACACACTTCTTGCCTGGCCAGTGTGGCTCAGGGGTTGAGCGTTGACCTATGACTCAGGAGGTTGTGGTTTGATTTCTGGTCAGGGCATATGCCCAGGTTGTGGACTCGATCCCCAGTATGGGGTGTACAGGAGGCAGCTGATCGATTATTCTTTCTCATCATTGATATTGCTATCTCTCTCTCCCTCTCCCTTTCTCTTGGAAGTGTGTGTGTGTGTGTGTGTGTGTGTGTGTGTGTATGCCACACTTCTTCATTGAACTTGAGCTCCCCTCTGGCTAGAGAGAAAGGAAGAATGAGGGCTGGTGAGGAGCCATGCTGACAGCTGGCTTCCTGCCATGTCTCCCCAGGACACCCTCATGCTTTCTGCTCTTGGAGCAGGTGACCTGCCAAAAAGAAGTTTTTTTCTCAGCATCATCCTATCACCTGACATCTCAGTCACCCCTCACAAGAGCAGTCAGAAGGGAGGGACTTCTCTGATGTTCAATGTGGGGAGTCAGCAGCACATTTCAAATCCACCCCCTGGAGCAGTCCCCCCAGGGCCCAGGGTGTTTTGCCTGGAGGCTGATGTGCTGACCTGTGTCTGCTCTGTGGGGATGCTGTGGGCTGAAATGGAAGCGCATCTGCTGAGTTCTTGAATATCAGGTGACAGACAGCCGACTCATTAAGCTCATGCTTAACAGCTCTTTGCCATGAGTACTTTATAAAAGCACCCTCCTACGTTTTCCTCATCGTCCTCACAAGAAATGTACCAATGTAAGTCACCATCACCAGGAACACTGAGCCATCCTTCCCTTAGTTAAAACCTTCCTTCTTGTCTCCACATTAAATTATTTATATTTCCATTTTTAAGAATGACCTCAATCACTCTTTGGAGAGAAATCACTATATAAGTCCTCCACTACAAATGAATACGTCAACCCAATTACAAATTGTAAAACATTTACTTCAACTGTGTATATGTATTCACAAAGAGCAAGACTATTTTTAGAGAGAGTTCATATACAAATTGTGTTTTGGTGGAGGAAAACACTAAAATAAGTGTGCAATAGATATGACATTTTGTGGTATTCTCTGAAATCTGCAACATATCTTCAAACATCTTTGCATGAAGGTTGAGTTATTTCTGTTAGAGGCACAAAAAGGGAAAGCATATATGAGCACATAATTAGAAAGAATGCTTTACAAAATGAATGTGTCTTAATTTATTTAAAAAAGGGGGTGGGATTTGAGACAAGGTTACCTAAAATAAATGAATAAAATGAGAAATTACAATTTTATATTCAAGGGAAATAAAACACATAAGTTTAATTAAATAAGAAACCAACACACATAAAAAATATTGTAGCAAAAACATATATATATATATATATATATATATATATATATATATATATATTGTAGCTAAACCCAGCTAGCATAGTTAGTGGTTAAGTATCAACCTATGAACTAGGAGGTCATAGTTCGATTCCCAGTCAGGGCACATACCCGGGTTGTGGGCTCGATCCCCAGTAAGGGTGTGCAGGAGGCAGCTGATCAATGATTCTCTCACATCATTGATATCTCTCTCCTCTCTCTTCCTCTCTGAAATCAATAAAAAGCACATATTTTTAAACAGGAACTTGTACCCTGGCCAGTTTGGCTCAGTGTCTGCATTGCCTGAATGTTCCCATGTTTGATTCCAGTCAAGGCCACATACCTCAGTTGCCGACTGTGGCCCTGGTTGAGGCACATGCAGGAGGCAGCCAATCCATATGTCTCTCTCACATCAGAGCTTCTCTCTGTTTCTCCCCTTCCTTCCACTCTCTCTGAAAGTCAATGAAAAAATAGCCTTTGGTGAAGACTAATAAGAAAAAAGGGGGGGAGTTTTCTGTAAAGCATCGTGCTGGGTTATGCTGGCAGCAGCCTCACACATCTCCTGTGTACTAGGTCTTCCGAGGGTATCATCTTCTCTTGTGCTTGATTCAGCCTCATGCTGTTTTGTACAATAACACGCTGCACAGATGTGTAGCCTAGGAACCATAGGCTAGACCATGCATCCTGGGTGCAGAGGCTGTACTGTTGAAGCTTTGGTAGTGCCCTCTATGACTTTCACAAAAAAAGTGTTTTAACAACACGCTTCTCTGAATACACCTTCATCCTTTAACCTCACAGGACTACAGAATGCACCTTTCAGTTAAAGGACAAAGACCCTCAAAAGAATATTTGGATTTTAAGATCTAGTTATATTCTGTTTATAAGAGAGATACCTAAAACATAATGACACCAAAAAGTCCAAAGAAAAGAGAAAATAGTGATACCAATGAAAAGGGAGCTTATGTAGGTATATTAATCATGGGTAAAATATATCTTACAGTAGAATTTTTTAAAAAATTAAGAAGTGTAATATTATATTCTATATATCTAATATATAAACACATAATATAACATTAATTATATAAAACAATATCTAATGTATATATTATATTGCATATTGAATTATATCTAAATATATACATACTAGAGGCCTGGTGCATGAAAATTCATGTACTTGAGGGGGATCCCTCAGCCCGGCCTGCTTCCTCTCACAGTCTGGGAGCCCACAGGAGCAGGCAGTGACCTGGCGATCTGAGGAAGGCAATGCCCCATCACACCTTTGCTGCTGCCATGCCAGCAGCACAAGCCTCGGCAGGCCCTGGTTACCTGATTCTCAGGAGACCCTGGGTGGCGGGGCAGCAGCCATCCAAGGCTTGCCTGTGCCTCAGGCCAGCCCTGTATGGCTGGGGAGCTGAGAGGACTGGGGGACTCCAGAGGCGGGCACCCCAGCAGGCCTGAGGGGACTGGTGCTGCCATCTTGTGGTTATGAGCGCTGCCATTTTTGAAGGCATTGCAGTCAATGAGCATATTCCCTTCTTATTGGTTGTGGGCACTGCCATCTTTGAGGGTGGGGCAGTCAATTAGCATATTATCTCCTTATTAGATAGGATATAGTCTAATATGTATTCTAATATATAATCTATAAATCTACTATCATTAGATCTTAAACTCCTATATTCAGAAAAATTTTAATAAATTCTATATATTGAATTATCCTATATAATAAAAGGCTAATATGCAAATTGACCGAATGGCAGAATGGCTGGTTGCTTTGATGTGCATTGACCACCAACGGGCAGACACTCAATGTAGGAGCTTCCCTCTGGTGGTCAGTGCACTCCCACAGGGGGAGCACTGCTCAGCCAGAAGCCAGGCTCACAGATGTGGTGCAGTGGTGGTGGTGGGAGTAGCAGTTGGACATTCCCTGAGGGCTCCTGAAAAGGCACAGGCCAGGTTGAGGGACCTTCCTCTCCAGAGTACATGAATTTTGTGCACTGGGCCTCTAGTGGATATATATAATCTAATGTATAATAGGACACATACATATACACTTTTATATCATTTAATATATTGGATATGTTATATATTTTACATACTAAAATATTTACATATATTATATGTAATATTTGTATATGTTCGATATATGAGGAAACCAAAAACTTCTTTATTCAAGAAAAATTCTATCTTAGATATATTTGCCTGATATTAATATAGCAAATATTTATATTCATTATGTTATATATTAATATATTGTATATTAGGTATATATAAAATATAGCAAAAAATAGACTTAATAAGAGAATATTTATATTATAAAAGGCCTGTGGCCATAATGTTGTGATGCTGTAATGAACAAAGACCAGTCATCAGGAGGTGCATGGAGCATCTCTCAGTCCCTCCCCCGTGGCCTGCTAGCTGCTTGTGGTGGTGGGGTGGGCCTTGCAGCTCAGGCGGCACAGCCCACAGGCTCCTATCACAGCAAGACTGGTGGGCAGGTGGGCACAGCAAGGCAGACTTGGTGAGGTGCATGTGGGTGGGTAGGGCTGCAAGTACAGCAGGGTAGTAGGTGGGTGGGTAGGGCTGCAAGTGCAGTGAGGCATGCATGGGTGGGTAGGGCCACATAATTTCACGTGCTGAGCTTCTAGTATTAAATAAAACATGACAATATTAATACTATCAATAATATAATATTAAGGCATTAACATATTACAGATTAGATATATAGCTAATAATGTATATGTATATATACACATAAAGTATACATACATATTTAAAGAGTATTAAACCTCTATGAATCTAAGTATCTAATATAAGAAACTAGAAAAAATAACAGAGTATACATAAAGAAAGAATGAATGAAATGATAGAATCAGGAACAGAAATTAATTAATACTGGCCAATGTCCCTTATAAACCTTAGAAGCAAAAATGCTAAATAAAATGTCAAACTAAGTAAAACAATGTGTGTGTGTGTGTGTGAGTGCGTGTGCATAGAACTATGTAAATATGAAGTGAGAATAGTCAGTGCTGTGAGGAATGGAGCAACTGGAACTCTCACAAACTATGCTTGGAATAGAAATTGGTAAAACTTCTTGAAAAACTTTTAGCAAACTAATAAAATCATAACTTTAAAAATAGATCTACACCATAAAAGTCTATAATACTTTAAGAATTTTCTAAAATTTTCAAATTCATCATTCTAAAAACACCTCTAATTTTCCTCCCGTTTTTCTGAACTGAAATTTCTAGTTTACAAAAACAAATATGTACTGAATGTCAATTATCAATGGGAAATTGTCTAATATGCTAAAAAAATACACCTGCAATTATAAACAAGACGTAGCTCTTGACATAAAAGAGTTCTTAGAATTATTACTAGGATAGGCCATGGGACTAGAAGTGTTTGCAGAGGAAGTTGATAAGAACTAATATGGAAGTAAAGTTTGGTTCTACTCAGGGAGGTGTGGACAGAGGCGCAGAGGGCACTGTAGAGAGGAGTAAGGCCTGTGGGGTGAGCATGGATTTTCCCTGCAGATTCATGTTAGGGGAGAGGTAGAGAGAGACTTTTTAATTCTCACCCAGGGATATCTTTTCCATTAATTTTTTTTAGAGAGAGTAGAGAGGAGGGAGGAGAAGGGGGAGGAGGAGGAGGAAGAGTAGGATGAAGTGGAGGAGGAAGAGGAAGAGGAGGAGAAGTAGGAGAGAGAGAGAGAGAGAGAGAGAGAGAGAGAGAGAGAGAGAGAGAGACGTATCAATTGGTTGGCTCCCACATACACCCTGATTGGTGCCAGGAATTGAGCCTATAACCAAGATACTTATCCTTGACTGAGAATCAAACCCCAAACCCTTTAGTCCACTAGCCAGTGTTCTAACCACTTAGCAACCAGCTAGGACTACGCTTTTAAATAGCATCAACAATAAAAATAAAAAAGGTGCAAAAGCATATGATAAAATCCAACACCCTTTCATGATAAAACTCTCAGCAAAGTGGGAACAGAGGGATCAACCTCAACATAATAAAAGCCTTATATGACAAACCTACAGCCAACATCATACTCAATGGGCAAAAACTAAACTTATATCTCCAAAGACAGGAACAAGACAGGAATGCCCACTTTCATCATTACTGTTCAATATAATATTGTAAATGCTAGCCATAGCAATCAGACAAGAAGAAGAAATAAAAGGCATCCAAATTAGAAAAGAACAACTAAAATTGTCCTTATTTGCAGATGACATGATTCTGTACATAGAAAACCCCAAAGACTCCATAAAAAAACTACTAGACCTCATAAGTGAATTCAACAATGTAGCAGGATACAAAATTAATACCCAGAAATCTATGGCCTTTTTATACACAACAGTGAATTCACAGAAAGAGAAACTAAAAAAAAAAAAAATCTCATTTATCATAGCACCAGAAAAAAATTAAGATAACTAGGAATAAACTTAACAAAGGAGGGAAAAGACTTTTACTCAGAAAACTATAAGACATAGAAAAAAGAGATAGAGGAAGACATAAACAAATAGAAGAATATACCATGTTCATGGATTGATAGAATCAACATCATTAAAATGTCCAAAGCAATCCCCATTAAAATACCAATGGTATATTTCAAAGATCTAGAACAAACTCTTCAAAAATTCATCTGGAATAAAAAAAGACCCTGAATAGCCACAGCAATCCTGAGAAAGAAGAATAAAGTAGGTGGGATCACAATACCATATATCAAGCTACATTACCAAGCCATGGTTCTCAAACTGCCTAATGCTGGCACAAGAACAGACATATATACCAATGGAACAGAACAGAGAACCCAGAAATCAACCCAGGCTATTATGCTCAATTAATTTTTGACAAAGGAGGCTAGAGCATACAATGGAGTAAGACAGTCTTCAATAAATGGTACTGGAAAATTTGGTCAGATACATGAAAAAAAAAAAAAGAAACTAGATCACCAACTTACACCATACACAAAAAACAAACTCAAAATGGCTAAAGGACTTAAATGTAAGAGGGGAAGCCAGGAAAGCCTACAAGACTCCATACGCAGCAAAATAGCAAACATATGTCGGAGCAATATCTTTACTGGCACAGCTCCTAGGGCAGTGGTCAGCAAACTCATCAGTTAACAGAACATCAAACAGTGACTCACGAGCTGCATGTGGCTTGTGAGTCGCAGTTTGCCGACCACTGAATGGAGACTAAGGAGAAAATAAACAAATGGGACCACATCAAAAATAAAAAGCTTCTGCACAGCAAAAGAAACCATGAACAAAACAACAACAAAGCCCACTACATGGTAGAACATATTTGCCAATGCCATTTCACATAAGGGTTTAATCTCCAAAATTTACAGAGAACTCATACAACTTAACAAAAGAACATAAACAATCCAATAAAAAAAATGGGCAAAGGACCTAAGTAGACACTTTTTGAAAGAGGACATACAAAAGGCGGAGAGACATATATAAACATGCTCAAAGTCACTAATCATCTGAGAGATACAAATGAAAATGACAATGGGTTACCATCTCACACCTGCCAGGATGGATATCAATAACATATCAACAAATGACAAGTGCTGGAGATGATGTAGAGAAAAAGAAACCCCCATGCACTGCTGGTGGGAATGCAGACTGCTGTAGCCATTGTGGAAAACACTATGGCATTTCCTCAAAAATTTAAAAATGGAGCTGCCATTTGACCCAGTGATCCCACTTCTAGGAATATATCTCAAGCCGAAACCAGTTTAGTTCAGTGGATAGAGCATCAGCCTGTGGACTGAAAGGTCCCAGGTCAAGGGCATGTACCTTGGTTGCAGTCACATTCCCAGTAGGGGGCATTCAAGAGGCGACTGATCAATGTCTCTCTCTCATCGATGTTTCTAACTCTATTCCTCTCCCTTCCTCTCTGTAAAAAATCAATAAATTATATTAAAAATATATATCTCAAGAAAATAGAAATACCAATCAGAAAGGATATATGCACTCCTATGTTCATAGCAGCACAATTTACAATAGCTAAGATTTGAAACAGCCTAATTGCCCATCAGCAAATGAGTGGATTAGAAAACTGTGGTACATCTACACAATGGAATACTATGCAGCAGTAAAAAAGAAGGGGTTCTTACCATTTGCAGCAGCATGGGTGGACCTGGAGAGCATTATGCTAAGCAAAATAAGCCAGTTGGAGAAAGATAAATATCATATGATCTCACACATATGTGGGATATAATGATCAACATAATTTGATGAACAGAGACAAATGGGGGAGGCAGGATTAGAGAGTAACCAAAGGACTTGTATGCATGCATATTAGCATAACCAATGGTTACAGACACTGGGGCAGTGGGAATGGCTGGGGGAGGGGTCAATAGGGGAAAAAGGAGATATATAAAACTTTAGACAATAAAAAAGGTGCAGGGATAAGGAAGTGCATGGTATATTGGAAAGGTATGTGTAATAGTCAAAGAAGAAACTGAGAAAGTATAACAGAGCAAAATTTCCAGCATAGAATGCTGTGAAAAGAAATAAAACGACTTCAGTGGTTTCCCCAATATATCAAATTGCTTGCAATCTGTTGTTAAAGGAAATGATACTCATTTGCAAAACTACATCATAGCACCACTAACTGCTTGACTATCACAAGAAGCTCCTATTATTTTAATTCCAAAAATGTAGGGCAGTGGTCGGCAAACTGTGGCCCACAAGCCACATGTGGCTTGCGAGCCAAGGTTTGCTGCTCTGTTGACTAATGAGTTTGCCGACCACTGATGTAGTGGCATTGTAATAAGATCGGTTTGGTGAAGTAAAAATGAAGAAATCTGAAATGCTGTGCATGTGCTTAATATGCCTTATCACTTTGAGAAATTCACTGTCCAAGTGTTTCTCTCCTGATCCCTGTGGGAGATAGGCAATCCTATCTGTTGGCCTTTGAAACAAGTAACAGGGATTTTATAGTGAAAAGTCACTCTGTCCTAATCCTGTGTTTAATTTGGTTAAAGACATACAGAGGCCTGGTATATTGCTGACAAGCTTAGAGTCTTTAATATCTTTATATTTAAATAATAAATTAGGATTCTTTAGTTTACACGCAACAAATACACTGTGCTTGCTCTGGCTAGCAGAGGGAACTAGCACTAAGGACCCTTGGACGAGTCCAGGAGATTTGAACAACCAGCTTCAGGAGAACGAAATCGGGGCCTCCGGCACTTGGGGCAGACCTGGTCTCCGTTCCAGCGGCTCCTGGGGCTCCACCTGGGTGTCCTGAGGTCTGTTGGCTCTGGACAGCCTGGAGAGTATAGAACAGAGGGACAGACAGCAGCCTCCTCCACACCCAGCCAGTGTCCACAGGCAAACATGGAAGATTCGGGAACATTCTCCCTCCAAGTAGATGTTCCAGAGAAGTAAATCCCTTTGCTTCATGCCCAGGTGCCAAAGGTCTCACACTCTTGCTTTTGGCACTGAACTTGCTCCTCCTCTTCATACTGGCATGGGCTGTGGGCAAAAGGTGTCCTCGGGCTGAGCCGGGACACCTTCTTCCTGTTCTGTGTGGGGAAATGCCTAACATGATGAATATTGGGAGCACATGTGAACGTTTGCGGGGGCTGTGCACAGCCAGTGGCTCTAAAAGGCAGAGCTGAGCACAGCACTCAGTGTCCCTTGGCCACAGGCTTCGCTACAGGGAAGGAGCAGAAGAGGGGGGGCAGGAGAGGGCAGGAAGCCCACCCACCATTTGGAGGAACCGAAAAGTTCCCTGCTGGGCTTGAAGGCAGTCTTTCCCATTGGCTGTAGGCGCAGAGGGAAAGGGACAGTCATGGAGGGAGGTATGAGCTTCGGGCTCACTAGGCATAGGGCAGGGGGAGGGCAAGGGGACAGAGCAGGAGCTGTGGATGCTGAGGTCGAGGTGCAGAGGCTCATCACGTAACACGCAGGAAGCAGGAGAGAGTCAAGGTGAAAGGTCCTGCTACCCATAGGGTGTGGGGTCTGGAACAGCCAGGAGAGAACGCTGGGCTGGGGCCAGCTAGGAGCAGCTGATGAAAATGGGGCTGGTGTGTGGAGCCTCTGGCTTTAGTTCACTTAGCCCTCAAGGTGACCCACTGACACAGTGTTATCTTTCCTGAAGTCACAGGTGAAGACAATGAGATGTAGAGGAAGTAAGCAACTTGCTCAGATGAGTGAGAGCCAGGATGTGAAGGGACAGATAGGCCAGAGGCCCCCCGCGGCCTGGCCTGGGACAGCTGGCAGTGAGCTTGGCCCAGGAGGCATTGTGGCTTTACTCTGATCCTCCCCATAAACATGTCAGCATAAAGAGTGGAGAGGAAAAGCAGCCCCTCTGAGGTAGGAAGTTTACCCTCACATCCCCTAAGAATGACAGGCCACACCAGAGCTCGGCTTTGGCCCTCAGAGGGGTAATGCAGGCTTTAGCTTTTACATGGCTGGCTCCTTGGCAGGCCACCACTGCTAAGGCCCTGGGGCTTCTCTTGCAATGACATCTGTAACTTAGAATTAGCCATTAAATATTTACGTTATTTTGAGCATGTGAGACAAAATTATTCCTTATAAATGAAGTGAATACATTTGTAACATTTCCATAAATTGTGTATTTTAAGTTAAAACCAAATGTAAAATGAATGTTGTTAATTATAATGAGCACCTTTCCTCACAGCAGGACTGTGGGTTTCCACATCATATGCACTTTTCCTTCTCAGGGTGCTTCTGCCTCCTGACTTGTCTTTTGGTTTGTCTCTCCCCCACCCCATTTCAGGCACCCCAGTCAGGGTGGTACAGAGCCCAAGCCCGCACTTGCCATGGTGGCATTTCCCGGTTTCGCCAATGCTGGCTGCCTTCAGCTTTGGTTCTCCAGGCACAACACTCCAAAAGCAGTTTGGGGACCATTCTGTCTGTTTCCCATCACAGCAAGGCCTGAGGCAGCTTGCTTCACTCCAGGGCCTTGTCAGTGCCTCAGTGAAGGGGTTTTGGAAAACAGACATGGTGTGTTACTGCCACAATTTTTGCCAAGTATGTCATCTGTACTGTTATCTGATTAATATTTTCCTTAAATAAATGCAAGGCTTTTATCTAACATTTTATTTATGAAAGAACGATATAACTCTTTCGCAGGGAAACCAGAATCACTTCCCTTAATCAGTTGTGATAAGAATTGAATCACTGCCTGGCCAGCGTGGCTCAGTGTTTGAGCGTTGACCTATGAACCAGGAGGTCACAGTTCGATTCCCAGTCAGGGCACATATCCAAGTTGTGGACTCCATCCCCAGTGGGGGAAGTGCAGAAGGCAGCCCATCAATGTATCTCTGCCATCACTGATGTTTCTCTCTTCATCTCTGAAGTCAATACAAATATATTTTTTAAAAAAGAAAGAATTGAATCACTGAAAGCTTCATGTTCTTGCTGCCCATTGCTGGAACATGGACGGAGAGAGTGGCAGTTACCAGGATGGCGTTGGGTATCCCCCAGCACTGACCTGAGCCTCTGAGGGCCTCCTAGGGATCCACCGTCTTATGATCTAATGATGTGTTTTCTGATGCCACTTCTGTGCCCATAGTCACCTTGCTCATAACTCCTGGGAACATCTCACACCATGGCCCCCGACAGAAAGCTCACCAGCCCTAAGTTCACAGCCCCTCTTCTTAACTGCTCGGTGTTTGACAATCACCTAATTCTTTGCCTCTCCCTGTGAAAGTGGGGCAATAATAGCTACCTTTCAAGGTCACTTGAGAATTATATGAGGAAATGTTCACCGCTGTTTAGTCCTGTGCCTGGAGTATATTGGACACCATGAACACCTACTGTGTGCCCAGCATGCTCCTTGACACCAGGGATCTAGATGAGCACATACATAAGACAGAGAAGCACTCTGCTTCCGAGGAGCTTGATTTTCCAGAGGAAACTCACCTGAAACTATTCCATGGGCCAGGAGGTCATTCTGGCAGTGCACAGCTCCAAGGGACGTGCCCCGAGGGAGATGCCGCGAGCGCTCTGAGAGAAGACTGGATCCAGGGGCTCCCTATTTCCTGACTCCTGCCCCACGTGCTTGGTATTTAATACATGTGGGAAAAGATGAAGAGAGTTGAGAATACGCTCGTCAGCCGCAGGGCAAAAGGCCACAGCTGTGCAAGGGCCACAGTTGTCCGTTAAAACAGAATGAATGGGTGACCTGGTTGTCAATTGTCTGGCTTGAAGCCCTGCTTCTGAAGTTAGTTCCTTCAGAACAGACACTTTCTCTTAGGAAAAGGTCACTTCATTTTTTGTCGTGCGGTGGGCTGGGCTGATGTGTCGCGCAGATCAAGGTGGCTGGGGCTGTGTCCTCAACTTTAGTCCGGGTTGTGCTGTTTTTCCTTAAGTCTCCAAAACTTACTTCATGATGCTTGAAGGGCTTGAGTGCAAGAAACTTTAAAACATTTTTCCACATAATTGAAGCTCCTATGTATATTTTTGGTGAAAATTCAGTAATTTTGTTTGAGTTACCCATATTAGATTTCTACACAGATTAATATTACTAAGTACTTTCTCAGGACCAATTTTGTTGTTGTTAATCTTCACCTGAGGATATTTTTCCCATTAATTTTTAGAGAGAATGGAAGGGAGGGTGGAAGGGAAGAAGAGACAGATGGAGAGAGAGGGGGGAGAGAGAGGGAGAGAAGAAAAGAGGGGGAAAGGGAGAGAAAGAGAGAGGAGAGAGAAACATCAATGTGAGAGAGACATCAATTATTATCCTCTAGAATGTGCCCCTACCTGGGCAGGGGAACCTGCAACCCAGCTACGTCTCCTTGAACAGGAACTGAACCTGCACCTGCAACCTTTTGGGCCACAAGCTGATGCTCTAACCATTGAGCATCAGTCCAGGGCTCAGTTGTGATGTTGAAGAATCAAAAGAAGAGAACCAGGTTGGAGACAGATGCCCAAGCAGGAAGTCATGTAGAGACAGCCACTCTGCTCGCATGGTCTGTCATACTCCTGGTCAAACACAGCTTTCCCAGCAGGAAACCAGGTCACTGAGCTCTGAAAGAAGGAAGACAGGACTGACTGTCAAATCCATGGAAGAGTCTCCCCACATCACAGACCCAGGAACTGGAGTCACAATCATGTTTCCAGTGCAATGACTGGGCCCAAAGGAAGATAACTTCCTTTTTTTCATGACTGAAAAGTTCCATTTCTTTCTCCTTCCAGCTTTTGATGTAACATTTTTAAGTGGATGGGATTCATGTAAATTTCACTTTTTCCATAGCAACTGACAATAGGAAGCTTTCAAAGCAATGCCACAGCAGCTGTGTTTCTGTCTGTTTCTGCCAGAGCCCCAGCCTCTGAAAAGAGTAGGTCAGTCCTTTGAATACTCATGACTCATTTCCCAGGACAGCAGCTAAGGTTCTCTCACAGGCCAGGTGACGTGGGGAAGCTGGGAGCTGGGGTGGACCCTGATACTTACCATGTGCCCTTCAGGTGAGAAATGAAGCTCCAGTTTCACGTCTCAGGGCCAGTGTTCTGTCCACCGTGTTATTCAGGAAGAGAGCGGGATGGGACGCTGCATGTTACTGCTTCGAGGCCGAGGCCAGCAAGCCCTCCTGGGAAGGAGTCTCTAGTGGCAGGAGGGCTCCGAGAGAGCGCTTACAGGGGCCGGTGCAAAGAGGGCAGCTGAGAGCTCGGACACTGCTGTTGAATATGTAGATTTGCTCTAAATACGCCATGGAGATGACCACGGAGATGCAGACTTTGGAAGAAGGAGAGTGCGACCACCCTTGGCAACCCGGTGGGCTGGGAGGATGTGTCTGGCCAGGGGATTGCCTCAAAGACCGTGGGAGATCCACTATCAGCTGTAATGACACAGATGACACCTCACTCATCAATTCAGCGACAAATCGGTACTTATATTGGGATCACACTGCCTCACGTAATCTAGTTCTCTCACTCCTCTCCCTCCAAACTCACCTGTGGACATGGGCTGCTGAGGTCTGTAGTACACTGGGAATCCTTAAAAGGCTAAAATTATGTTGCATTTTGTTTGCTGGAGTAAGATGAGATTGAGCAGAGCTGGCTGAGACAAAGGTCTCAATAAACAGAGCCCAGCAGGTAATGAGACCCTGGGATGGCTCACTTTTTGGTCACCCTGGTGAGGTGATAGCTCCCAGTGGTCTGGCCAAACACCAACCAGAGTAACACTGAGCTCAGTAGGAGTTTAGTGAAGCAGATTGTCCTTCCGAACATGGGTGGGCCTTGTCTAACCAGTTGACAGCCTTAAAATTAAAGGCTTACCAGAGAAGGAAGTGAACCTCAGAATTGCAATGAAGAACCCCTGTGAGTCCCTCCCAGTTGGAGTGCAGAATTCAGAGTCAAGGCTGGAGCACCAACTCCTGCCTGAACTCCAGGCTGCCAGCATGCCCTGCAGACTGGACATGCTGACCTCATAGTTGTGTGTGCCAGTTCCCTCCCTCTCCTTCCTTCCCTTCCTCCTCCCATATCTAGTATAACAAGCAAAACAAAAGGGTGAGTGGCAGCAGGTTAAGGTACACCTACACTCATTCTATGGCCTTTTGGAATCCCATCTGCCTCCACTTTCCCAGCCTTACTTCCTACTTCCCCATTTCAAGTGACCTTCGCTTTGCCATAGTGGGATTCTATGTTTGGGCCACCAAGTCTCTAGATAAAAGTTGCATTTTTTTCCTGCCAAATTCAAATTTTATCTCAAGGATAATACCCTTTGATCTTAAATTGTAGCCATTTACAGCTCTCCTTAAAATCTACGTGTGTGTGTGTGTGTGTGTGTGTGTGTGTGTGTGTGTGTGTGTGTACGCTCGCTGGAAAGAAACCAAGACTTGCTCTCTATAAAGACAGAATGTGTGGCTGGAGGGGGCATGCCTCATCTCCTCCCAAAGCTCTTGGGGTGGGCCTCTGGGGGAAACCCTGGGATAAGCATTTCTGGAGGCCCGACAGGAGGGTGAGATGAGGTAAACGCTTTTTCTGTGGAATGACATCCCTGGGCTTTCAGACTCCCATTTCTCTCAGTCCAGGCCTAAAAGAAGTGTGGCTGGGGCTTCCCTGGGCTGAGATCAGAGCCGGTGTCCAGGGTTTCCCTTCCACGCTGGGGTCAGGGCCAGGTCAGCATCCGGCTGGCTGCATTTCTTCAGCCCATGGCATGTGGGGTTTGCATGGCCATGGGCCACACGGTGAACACAAGCACCCCAAAAGCACGGAAGGGTGAGCTCCTTGGTTCTGGGGATTGTATGTTACACATCTTAAGGCACTTGCAATGGCCACACCCATTCTGGCCATCCATCTCTGTCCCCAGGTGTGATTGACAGGCAAGTATCTTCCCTAGTCATCCCGATTTTCCTGCGCATGTGCCTAACTTCCTGTGTTGGGCCCCTCCCCCAGTGTTTAGCAGGGAACACGCCTATGCTGCCTGGCCTCTCTGGGCCTCTTTCCCATTATTAATAGCTAGTTAATTATCACAGTATCAAAAGGAGCTGTCACTCACACTCATTCTGGGAGGCCCAAGACACCACATTTTAGGAAAATGAGAACGCAGACAGGAACTGACATTTAGGAGGTGCGCAGAGCTGCTTGAGAAGAGTAAGGGGTTGGATCGCTGCGGACACAGAGTGCCTGTTCGCACAAAACCCGTCTGCAAGGAGCTGACCCAGTTCTCCAGCCAGAACTGGGCCAAGCCCTCTGGGGACAGGAGCCTGGGGTCTAACCAGTCAAAGGGACACAGCTAAGTCATCCATTGACATCAGTCTTTCCTGGGTTGAAAAGCTTTAGGACAGGTCCATTAATGAAACAGTGAAGCAAAAATCACAGAATTTAAAAAAAAAGTTGAGCTCGCTCAGGATGTAGGGTTGACCAGCAGGCTCACTGTTTGCCTCACTTTCCACAGCCTCGCCTGGCTGCTGGCAGGTTCTGGGGAGCCCAGGGGGACCGTCTGAGAGTCTTATACCCAGAACTCCTGGGTTGCATGCCTGTCACCCATTTAAATATACTGAGAGGGAGAATAACTGAAAAATAAATATATGCCTATATGTAGAGGAAAGTACTTTGTTTCAGAAATGTTAAAGAGGTGTGAGTCTTCGTAAAGACCTAATTTCACAGAAATTATGTGAAAATGATTACAAGGTATAGAAATTAAAGAAAGAAGTGGCAGTGGGAGTGACAGACTTCACAGGGAAGTTGAGACTGAGTGGCTGGGCGATGAAACATTACCTGAGAATGACAAGGGTAGAGAGAGAGCTTTAAATCATCACCCCTATTCAAGATGAGCCATCAGACTAAAATAAAATAAATATTTGGGAGATATGAAGACAGGTCAGGGGATGAATTAATTCTAGATAAAATGAAAAAGTGAGCACTCCTTTTGTTGTTGTTGTTAATCCTCATCCAAAGATATTTTTCCATTGATTTTAGAAAGTAGAAGAGAGAGGGAAAGACAGAGAGAAATACTGATGTGAGAGAAACACATTGATTGATTGCCTCCTGCACGTGCCCCCTAACCAGTCCAGGCCAGTGAGGAGCCTACAACTGTGGTACATGCCCTTGACCAGCATCCAACCTAGGACCCTTTGGTCTGACACTCTATCCACTGAGCAAAACTGGCTAGGGTGAAAAGTGAACAATCTTAAAATGAGTTTAAAATAAGTCTGTTAAAAAATGTGTCTTAGTGTGCCAGGGTTGCCATAACAAAGCACCACACACTTGGGGCCTAACCAGCAAGCATTTACTTCTCACAGCTCCAAAGGTTGAAGTCCAAGCTCAAGGTGCTGGTAAGGTTGGTTTCTGGTGAGGGCCCTCTTCTCTCCCCGGCTTGCAGATGATTACCTTCTTACCGCATCCTCACGTGGCAGGAGGGAGAAGGAGAGAAAAGTGACAGCTGCTGTCTCTTCCTAAGGACACCCGCTCTGATACATCCTAGTACCAGGGGCTGTGCATTACCTCCTTGAAGGCCCCACCACCAATGCAATCATACGGGGATTAATACTTCAACCTATAAATTTGGGGCAACACAATTCATTTCAAAGCAGTCTGCTCCTAGCCCCCAAATTCATGTCCTTAATATGTACAAGATGCATCTATTCTATCGCAGCAGCCCTTGAAGTCTCCATCCTGCCAGAAGTGGCTCCAGGTCTGACAGTCTCCCCGAGAGGCATGGGAGTCAGGTGTGGGCAGGACTGAACTTGTGGCTCATTTCGGGTTGACTCCTCTGCAGTCATGAACTGGGAATGGACACGCTGGTGCTCTCCCGGTGGTGGGCCAGGCACAGACATTTCCATCCCTCCGGAGAGGAGAAAGAAGGGAGGGAGGGAAGGAGAAAGGAAGAGAGGGAAAGTGGGAGGGAGGGAAGTTAGAAGGAAAGAAGGAAGGAAGGGTGAGCATCCCAAGCAAGTCCAACATGTTGCAAGGCCGGTTCCATGGGGTCCTGAGGTTTGGGAATAATGCTCTGGCTCAATGCCCCACATTCTGGGCCCAGCTGGTGGCCGTGCTGTGGGGGTCCTACCTCAAGCTTCAGTGGGAGTCTGTCTGGTGTGGGAAGCAGAGGTGCTGGCCTGCTTATTCCTACTGAAAGGCCCTGGGAGTCATGCTTCCTCTTCCTAAGGAGCAGCCACGCCTCAGGCAGATCCACGGCCCCTCCGGCAGCAGCAAGAACCCAGCGCCATCTCTTACCCCGTTCTACCCCTGCCCCAGTTCAAACCCCGCCTTTCTGCAGCTGTGACCCCACCTCTGCTCAACCACTGAGCCACGCTGCTGGGGCGAGTGATACTTATATATAACCAGGGTTGTGAGTGACTGTGGCCCTTAGGTATCCTTTGGGAAAGATGTGGTCTGATTTCTGAGACTATCTCCTTGGAGTGAAGCAAAGGGCAAAAAAGCAAAAATGTCTTGGGAAGATCAGGGAGCTTTGCTGAGTCATGGATTGCAGTCTCTGTACATATAGCAGCTAAAGCTTAGCTTCTTCCCAAATGCCACTGTAATTCTCTTACCTCCATGAAAGAGCTCTGAATGGAGTAACAGTAAGAGTAGCTGCTGTCATGTATTACATTGGACATTTCATTTTGGGACCATCATTTTGTTTTTGTCTTTTGTGGTCCCTGAGCTCTTGGAGAGTAGAATTGGTTGAAATGAACTTTGAAGAGGTTGACGAAGCCCCGCCCATTCCTGTGAGTAACAGGCAGGGACCAGCTGCAGCCTGGGAACCAAGGCTGAGGCAGACCCTTTGCTGAGCTGGGCCAGCTGTACAAATTGGGAACAGAGGCCTTGACTCTCATTTCTGTGGCTTTTATTTGCACATGTAGTTAGTTTGAGGGGAACTTGGATAATAAGGAGTTTCTTTCATATTGTTCATATTTGGCACAATTTTATGTTGTTGATTAAGCCTTTGTGTTCATTTGAAACGGTCTGGTGAGTTATTTTGGACATCATGACTGGGCATCGTTAGTAATAGGAAATAGACCAGAGAGTGAATTTTTGATTCAGGGTGCTTCCTGGAGTCCTGTGTGACTCTTTGGGCACAAGGCCAACTGCCCACCAGCAGCTGCCGAGGGACTGTGTGGAAGAAAGGGGGGCGCTGGGGGTAGGGGTGGTGGGGCAGGATGGTGAGAGCAGGAGCCTGTGAGCATGCAGGCTGCCTGCTGGGGGCCAGACCACCCAGGCTCACGCTGGATCAGCCCAGGTACCAAGGGCCATCCTTCTATGCCAGCCGTGGGGAACCGTTTTCCTGCAAAGCGCCATTTGGATATTTATAACATCATTCGAGGGCCACAAAAATGATCCACTTAAAAATTAGCCCGAAAAAAAAATAATAAAACACACTCACACACAAAATTAGCCTGCTATATTTGGTCAAACCTTTCATTAACCAACCCCTAATGCCTTGGCAGGGCCACACCAAATGATTTCTTGGGCCTCACATGGCCCTCAGGCTAGACATTCCCCTATATTTGCCTATCTTCCATACTCCTAGTGATTGATACACACACACACACACACACACACACACACATATATATTAAATGTCCAATGTGTACTTTAAAAAAATTTTGCTCATGAAAACATTATCTTTTACAGAATACAGATTAAAATACATATAATATTACTTAATTACATTACATAAATATACCAAATAATCAGAGAAATACATTATGTGGTGACTTAACTATATTATGCAATTGCATAGAAATGTTTAAAGCTCCCTGACCACATGCTATCTAGGTCAACTCACATGACACCACTGGGCCCTCCCTTGTTCTCTGGTCTTGCAGAGGCACCGGGGGAAACAGTGGAGAGACAGTTGGCTTGGAACCGGTCTGGGTATGCGATCTGGGGATTTGAAATTGGGCAGATTCCCTAACCTCCCAACCCTTAGTATCTACATGTGTGAAATATAGATGATAACCTCTGGGGCTGTTCTGAGGATTGAGATCAGCGTGTCAGGAACTAACTGGAGGCATAAACCCCTCCCTGCCTCAAATCAAGCTAAAGATATTCTAGGAAGGACCGTCTCTCCTGTAAACATTTCTTCATTATGGCTGTCCTCTGGGACTTATGTGGTAGCAGCCGATCTCTGAACCCTCATTTGGGATGGAGGCCTTTTTCTCCCTCCAAACCCCTCTCTCTTGGCCCTGGATTGGGGTTCTGGGCTGTTCCTTCCTCCAGGGGACTCCTCACTGGGACTCAGACTACCTCCTTCTCTCTGCCTGATGCTCCCCAGACAAGAACACAAGTTGTGATCTATCTTCCTCTTCCCACCAACCCAGCCCCACTCACTGGGAGGAGGCAGACTAGACAGGTGTGAAGCACCTACAGGAGATGCTCCTGGCCTCGGGAGCTCTGAGCCACTCCCACAGAGCTCTACTGGCTGCCCTGGCTGCACACGGTACTCCCAGAACTGTGGCTTAGACGTGAAGTGGTTTGGATGCCACACACCCGGCCTTTCAAGCCACTGACCCCTCGTCTCATTTGGTCAGGGAGCTGCTGCTCAGAAAGGACCTGGATGTGTCCCTCTCTGGATAGTTGTTTAAGACAGCTGACTCTTTTCCTTGCAGGAAAATGGAGTCCAGGAGGCCCTGAGGCTTCGAGCCCTTTCAGCAGATAAGACTCCAAGACAATAAAGATTTTGATCTGATGATGTTCCTTTGTGCAAACGAGCTTTCCTAGCAAAATGGTGCAGGTAAATGTGGTCAAGAATGAACTTGATACAAATAAATGGAAATATTATGTTTCTCCAGTATAAAAATAGATCAAATGGCAAGAGGACAGAAATAGGCGGAATGGTCACATAAACTGTCCGAGGTCAGCTGACATTCTTCTCCCCAGGCCTTTTCTAATAGTTTTGTTGCCAGGGCTACAATGTTTTTGCCAGATTGGAGCAGGATTGTCAACTCTAATGGAGATTAAGTAGCATTCCCAATTGGATTTTTAAAAATAAGCATCGTCTAATACTGCTGGCTTGCGGAGCCATGTTCATGAAGAATGGAAAGATCTCAAAAGATGTTTTTAGATCAGAGAACTAACAGAATTTGAAGTTCAGTAGACAAGTTCTCTTACATAGATTTTCAAACACAAGCTTTTATCATGGTTACATCGAACAAAATAACTTGATATGTAATTTTGTACATTTAATAAAAAAGAAATATAAACTGTTTATACATTAAGCCAAAACATTAATTCCCCAAAGAGTAACTGAGGTTACTTAATGAACAATTCTTGTGATTAGTTGGAAAACTGTCTCAACTGCTCACAAATTCACACCTGATTTATTCTTAAACAATGCTGATAAGGTACAGGATCAAGTCTCTTACCTTTTGGTTCTTCGCATGCATTGGTCAGTCATCTGAGGAAAGCATAAGCAGTCAGGTTCTGTAAAGGACAGTAAAGGAAACCAATTTGTTCTGAATACACGAAGCATGAGCATTAAAGTGAAATAATTCATGTGAAAGTGCGTGGCAAAGAACAGATGCTGTATCTCTCCTCTGACATTTTTATATTTCTGTAGCCAGAAATCTCAACATTAACTTCTAATAAGAAAAACTGATTATAATCTTTAGCATCAAAATAAATTCATCCTAAGATGAATATTGCATTAGTGACATCTGGTGGAAAATACAGGTGTTACAGTGTAGAGTTATACAGCTATTCTGATCTTGAGTGAATAATAAAATTAAGACAGATTTTTACAAACTAAGCAACAAAATGAAAAAAGAATAAAAAAAATTTAAATGTCTAGGTGGACACCAACATTAAGCTAATAATTTTTGAGTCTATATTCTAAAGTATATAGAAGGGTAATAAACCTAAGAAACTCAAATGCATTCTAATAATGTTGACTTGGCCTCTGTGTTTATAGTGATTGAAAGTGGAGGTGTAGTCTTCATGCTGGTTTGTCTCGCCATGCACCATATACCCAAGAACCTCCCTTTGAGGTTTGCTGATAGGAATCACTGTGGGGTGTCCTCGAACAGCCAGCAATGTGTCAGGGAGGACATCCAATTTGAGACATGGACGGAGGCAACAGGTGATGTTTGAAATTATGAGCCTTAAATATCAGAAATCAAACGCTCTGAGCCAGGTGGGGGTTGAATACTTGTGACCCAAAGAGCCAATGTGATGGATCATAGGTTGGCAGCCACAGCCCACGAGCCAGGTCAGCCCCATCTGTCTGCGTGTCACTGCACGAAGCCGTGCTCATCCTCTCCAGTGTCTGAGGCTGCTGCCAGACTCCCAGGACCGGTTGGAGCAGTACAAGCCCATGTGCCTGCACACCCTGAGCTGTCTGTTACCTGACCCTTTACAGAAACAGTGCACAGCCCCAGATCTGAGATCCTGTCCTTCAGATTCTATCCATCCGTCTCCCTGGGAGAGCACTTCCTGACCACTGAAATGGGCTCACGAGTGCGGGAAGTGTCAAGAATTCAGACAGCTACCATTCCTCAGTGAGAGATGAGACACATGACTACCCACACGCATGGGAGGGAGACAGGCTTGCAGTCCCCTGCAGACTTGCAGGGAAAAGGCTTGACCTTCTACATAGCAAAAGCCAGCTGGTCCAGATGGGCATGTGTCCATGGAGAAGTTCCCGGAGGCCTGACTTCTCCATCTCACTGGTGGCCTGGGCAGAGGGACTATAGCACAGGCAAGGGTCTTTCAGGGGCTATCAGACCTGTGTGAGCTCATCTGGAATGTTCATTCCTCCAGTCAGCCACATTCAAGGCCAGGCCGAGGCATCACCTTCTTGTGGAACCTCATCTTTTTAAAAAAAAATATTATTTTATTGATTTTTTTAGAGAGAGAAAGGGAGAGGGAGTTAGAAACATTGATGAGAGAGAAACATAGATCAGTTGCTTCCTGCACACCCCATACTAGGGATGTGCCCGTGTAACCAAGGTACATGCCCTTGACTGGAATTGAACCTGGGACCCTTCAGTCCACAGGCTGACGCTCTATCCACTGAGCCAAACTGGTTGGGACTGGAACCTCTTAAGACTCACTCGTATCCTGAGGCCCTACACCCTAGTAGGCACAAGAAAGCAGTTGTTGTACGGTCGCCAGCCCTTATCCGTCAGAAAGCACCATCATTCCGATCACCAGCGGACTCCTGAAACTGTAGTACCACAGCCTGTGTACACTGGTTTTGCCTATACCTACATTCCTTTGCACCTGAGGAAGTACTTTATGGTTTCTCTGGCATTTCTGAATTGGCAGCCTCACTACCTTTTCACTTGGGGGCCATGATGAAGTAAATGAGGGTGACTTGAACACAGGCACTGTGGTCCCTCCATAATCGATCTGATAACTAAGATAGCTACCAGGTGACTGATGGGCTGGGAGAACTAGTATGGAAACATTGGACAAAGCAGTGACTCATTTCCCCAGGGAGCTAGATAGCACAAGGTCTTGTCATACTACACACAACTAAAACCTCAGTGTGATGGACTGTTTATCTCGAGAATTGTCCATTTAATATTTCCAGACTGTGGTTGGCCGTGGGCAACTGAAGCCACGGAAAGGCAAACCTGACAGGGGGAACTACTGTACTGAGTCCACCTTAATCACTAGTTAACTAGAGTAACACCACATCCATGTAAAGACACTTTAGGACAAATTTAAAACATACACATGTAACTTTATTTATCATTGTCATTTACAGCTTGATTTTATAAAACACAAAAAGACATTAAGAGTTCTGTATCATTGGAATTGAAGCAGGAGAAATGGCGACAGATTTGTAAGTGTAAATTATATACATCAAAGTCAAGAAATTGGGGTTTTTTCAATAAGGGAACTATACAAATGAAATGAATGGCAAAAGGACCTGCTAGGAATACTGTTACAGTGGCTGATCAGTTACTTTCGAACTAAACAAAGATTCTGAATATTCAGACTTCTTTTGCTGTTCCATATTCACCTAGACTCAGTCAGGATACTTGACAGAAAGTTCTGATTTAAGAAGGCATTTAGCTGAATAGCAAAGGTTTCCCATCTCCAGTTTCCACCTCCAAAGGAGCTGACATTCCAGTGCTGATGGGATCTGCTGGTTCCCTTCGAACAGTGTCAACCCTATGGAAATCATATCAACCCTATAGAAAGTCAAACAGACACCAACAAATGGAACAATATGCTCAGTCCAGTGAAGTACAATGTTAAGTTTTCCCCACCTCAAAGTAATCAATGAAACAGAACAAGAACTACAGTTGACTTGGTCTCAGGAAACACACGTGTGGGATTCCATTATACGCCGGCTTCTTCAGTCACTGACAGGGATTTTGTAGGCCACCATGCTGTTCACTTTGTGGATTGTCGTCGTGAAGGAACGCAGGCGGACCTGCTCAGAATTGGCAATGAACTGGGGTCCGGACTCTTCCCACTTTTCAGGGACAACCAAATCTTTGTCTGTATAGATCAGCAGGTCAAACGAACCTAAATTGGGGATAAGATCACTGAAATACATTGTGTGCTCGTAACCTTGCCCTCCCTGTCTCCATTTGAATGACGGGTAATCTGAGAGGACAGTTTGGCCTGGTCTCTCATTACCCACCAGGTTATCGCTCTTCCTCAATGGAAATTTATTTTAGTGCAGAAAATACTGCACTCCTTTAAGTTATCTTATGAAAAATTCAAGTTTTGTTGTTATAACAAGAAAACCATTATAAAATGGCAAGTGTCTCATCACGTGAAATGGTATGAGTTGCGGGACATGTGTGCTGCTCAGAGTCGGGAGCTTCTGGTGCGTGAAGGAATTATCCAGGAGAGCAGACATCATCATAGCCGTGATGTACACAGAACATGCAAAAGGCAGGAATGGTGACAGGAATGATACCAGACTGCTGAATGCTTTAGCATTTCCACATTTTCTGGAATGCATCACATAACTCTTGCTTTAGTATGCTTTCTTCCCCATTCACACAGCATGTATGGATAGCTAAGAGCACATTCAATAAAGGGATAATTCTTAAAGCCGTAGCTTAGTCTTCTGAAGCCCGAGAGAAACTGTGATTACTTACAGGAAGCTTCCAGCAACGGCAGGAAGGTCACTGTGGCTGTGATCTGTCTGATCACCGAGCGGATCTCGTCCTGGATGGCTTTCTGAGACTTTTCTCTGGGTGCACTGTCAAGGAAACCAAACCAACTCATTCATTTTCTAGTTTTAACATTATTTCAAACATTGATAGGATTATTTACCCAGTGAAATGCTTCTAAGTAAACTTTAAGAAGTAGTTTGTTTTCCTTTGAATGAGTCTCAGTACATCCTTAGGACCTATTCTAGGAGCACCATGTATGTCATTATTTCATTTATCCTACCTACTCATCTACTAGTATCAGATGCGTAGCACACCTGTCAGGTGTTCAAGTTAGGAAGCCACCACCTTTGAAAAGTAAAATAGCCAGTAGTATCAAAAACACATGCTGGGTATAATCATTTGGCATTTTTGGTGATGCCTAATGTCTACTTCCCTACTGCCTCAAACAGTTTTCATAGGCCAAACATTCCCTAATATAGACCAAAGGCTTCAGAAGCAAACTCGATTTCCCTGAGAAATGGTGCTGACCTCACAGGTAAGCTGCCCTTGACAACAGCATCTCATGGTGGGAGCTTCCCCTCGGGGGTCTGGACACTTAAGAGAAATACAGAAAAGAATAGAGCTGCATCGTAATCTGGGAGAGTCTAGGATAATCCCTTTGGTTACAAGTACCTTCAAACACATCCCTGAATGGCTCACCTAGCAGGTCCACACACTCCCCAAAGACACTAAAGTCTGGGCTTCTCCTACGGAAACTAAAGGTAACATATATTATCTGTACAAACTAATGACATGCTCCCCTTAGCAAAAGTCTCTTCCCCAGGGGACTGAAACAAAACAACACATGCTAGAAACGAAGTCTACCTTAAAGAAACTAGTTCAATATAACCAGGACTCATTTTAAGAAGGAAAAAAAGTTTTGAAAAAAATACATGGAAATAACTTAATTCACACTCACCTGTCATCTCTGGCTGTCTTGTCACACTCAATGTCAAACTGCCACCTCTCAAGGACCTCCCCGTCTTCAATATTCGAGATGACTACCACCAGCTTCTGCACTGAGCATTTGAATAGCCAGTCTGCAACACACAGGCAACATGTCATCCTGCTATGTCAGAAACGCTCCTCTGGGCCCACCTCAGCAGACTCACCACTCCTCCAGGCTGCACACAAACCCAGCCCATCCACAGCCTAGCCTGTTCTTATCTCAGCCTGTGTAGTGGGGATAGCACTAGGTGCAGGAGGCAGTGACCATGTGGCCCTCCCTCTCCAGTTCACGGCGAGGATACAGGAAGCTGGTGCTAATCTAAGCATCGCACCAATAGATGTGAAATCATCGCTGTAATAGTTTCCTGTGAGGTAAGCTACCTGGTGCAATAAGTGTAAAGGGAAAACGTACTCCCCAGGGAGCTCACTTGGAGTCTGGCTCTAAGAATCCATAGCGTTAATGAGCACAAGAATAAGGAAGAAGGTACCGGGTCTTAAACTCCAAAGGGAAGACAGAGGATGACAGGCCAAGCAGGTGAGGACAAGCAGGCGAGGCTGGCAAGGTGGGCCAAATTCAAGACGTGCTACTTCCAGAACCTGGGGAAGCACTACTGTGTTAAAGCAGTGCGATGTAACCAGACTTGCATTTCAAATGGTCATCTGGCTGCGATGTGGGGCATGGACTTGAGGCAAGAAGGGACACTGGCTAGTAACACAGGCAGGAGGTCGTCAAGGTTTGCAGGGAAACTGGGAGATGGGACAGTAGAGAGACCAGGGAGATGTCATGGTTATACTATTAAGGGTAACTGGACTGCCTGCAAGCATAAGCAAGAGGCAGTCAGGGCAGTGCCCTGTTTGTTTCTGGCTTGTAACTGGCTGTGTGGAGGATGAAAGGGCAGAGAACTGAAATAGGGATGGCCCTATTTAGCTTGTATGTGACTCTGAAGCACCTCTGAGACCGGCTGCACAAAGATACCGGAATATGTTCCATTGGGCTGGAGCTAGGGAAGACTGGCCGCAGGAAAAGCCCAGACTTTAATGTCTTCGGGGAGTGTGCGGAGCTGCAAATGGTTTGCTAGGTGGGCCACTCAGCAATGTGTTTGAACGTAATTGTAATCTAGGCACACAGGTTATTAGCAGCTCTGTACAAGGGTCATCTATCACCTACAGTGAGAAGGGGACTGAGACTGCGCCCTGAAGAAATCTTGGAAATCAGGAGTAGATTCAGGAATCAGCAGGATGTTTTTTAAAGAGACAGAAAACAATTTGGCAATATTTAAGGCCACCTAGATCTCTGCTTCATATTCTTTTAAATGTGTAAATATATTCTTAGCTTGTGGACAGTACAAAAAACAGGCCATATGCTGGAACTGGCCTCCTGGCCTTGGTGACCCCTGACACAGACCAACAACTTTGTGTCATTTTAGTTCTGAACAGAAGGAAGTTAGGTGGTAATGGGAAGATTTTGGAGTAGGTGATTATTTTTTTTTTCTTTTAAAATTGGAAATGATCCAAATAGAAACAAAGAAGTCGAAAACACAAGTGAGAACAAAGAGGGTGGACACTGGGGTGGGGAGGGTTCAAACAGATGGAACAATTCACCTCTAAAAAGAGTAAGTCCTCAGTTGTAACTAAAACAAAGATAGATGTTACACAGCAAGGTCTAGAAACATGAGATGAAATGTCATGGATGTAGCTTAGCCATGTCTTGCTTCCCATCAAATCAAGGTGAAGACATAGATCTACAGCTGCCTCAAGCTTCCAGGCTAAACCATCTGAGTACAACCCTGGGACAGGCTATGGACGATTTAGCCCTTAAGTTAACAAAAATAGGATGAAATTAAAAAAAAAAAATACTTGAAACAAAAAAATAGGATTCCTGGATTTAAAAATTTGACAAAACGATAACAGTAGCCCTTTTTGGAACACCAATGGGCAGGTGGGGAGAAACATCCCACAACTCAGAAAAAGTAAAAGTGAGAATCTCAAAAAACAAAAAAAAATGAAAGAAACGAATGGAAATACAAAGGAAGGAAAAAGATAGATGGTAAACAAGGATTGCTCACACAGGAACTTTTGGAGCTAAAGAAAAAAATGAACTGTTTAAACTCAGGCTGGATTCTTTTAAAAAGACAAATGGAAATAGGTGAAAAATAAGAACACTCTACTGTGTGTTTTATTATTTAGTTCTTTTTCTTCTTTATTTTTTTGACGTTTTAGTTCCCACGCTGAATAGAATTTTATTCCCTTGATCTTAATAATGCTGGCTATAGACTCCTTGCAAGTACAGGAAATATATCATTAAGAATATAGAGCGATTTTTTTCCAGATAATAAAACTACCATAATTATGAACAATTCAACTGGTTCCATTTTGCCACACAACTGCAAGTTGTTTTTTAAGGGAGATGATGGAGAAGTTTTGTTATGCCATCTATCAGATTCCTAATATCAATTATGCTATTTGCTTCCTCACAATAGGAGAGTCCCTATATCTGAGATGGTAGCTTGTTTTATACCTTATGTACAAAGCTGACAAATGACCTCCAAGAAGCTGGAAAACGTGGTTCTGGAAGGCCTGCCAAACTCAACCTGCTCCAATGCCTCATACCTTTCAGCTGCTCCACCACATTGCTTAGGTATTGCATGAGAGCGGGGTCCGTGGTGACCAGCAAGGTGAGTCCGTACTTCTGCACGCGAGTAAAGGTTTCAGATGGATAAATGCCACGCTGATACAAAATGCTATTGATGCCAAATGCTGAAAGCAAGAGAGATGTTAAATGCTACCACTTCCTAACACCGTAAAATTAAACATATTCAGAGGTGGCTACGGTTTCGGGTTTCGCTTATGGAATTAAGCTGTCAATGTCTAAACACACGTTTGTGTGTCTTGCTAAAAGCAGAGTGGGTATAAAGTCCTCAAACTCTTGCTTCGAAGGAAGAGAGAGTGATACCTGTGTTTCTATGGCAACCAAAGAAAAATGCCAAAGACGCATCATTTATCGCTGCCAGATTTCATCCGAGTCCCACTGGGATCACGTGGTTAGCGGATGTCACCGCAGATGCGCGCCAGGAAGCCCCATCCCGCTCCCCCTCCCTCCTTCCCACAAGTCCCGCCCGGCTCCAGCAGAAGGACGGCCTGCCACCTCCGAAGGCTGCCTGCTCCGCACCGGCCCGAGCCGCCTAGCGGGCGCGGAGGCCCTCGCCGCGTCCAGCTGCCTCCGTCACTGGGGCGGGGGGACTACCCGGGCGCTCCGAGAAGGGGCCACACCGCCTACGGGCCTCGGCGGCACCGGGACGCTCTCTCTTCCCAGCGACACCACAGCCGCCTCTCCCCAGACCCCGTCCGGCTGGCGGGGCGCTGCCATCCCCGCCCCTCCACGCCGAGGCCCTACTTTCGCCCCGCCGCCCTCCGGCTCGCTGCGCGGGCGACTCACAGAAAAACTCGGCCACAATGTCGGCGCTCCCGCGCAGGGTGATGCCCTGCTCCCGGGACAGCTGCCGCGCCATGGCTAGGCCCGCAGCCGGCGCGCGCCCACCGCACCAGGCTTCCGCGGAACCCCAGCAGCTCCCGCCACTCGGTTCAAAAGTAACGACGCAGCACGCCGCGGCCTCTACGCAGGCGCACTGGGCTCGCCCCGCCCCCGAGGAGTCCGCGCGTCACGCAGGCGCAGAGGACGCCGCCGGCAGTTCCGGGTTGTCCTCAGAGGGGCGGAGTCGTCAGGCTCCTCCGGTCCTGGCCCTCTGGGCGGGGCCGAGGGAAGGGGACGGGTGCCTGTGCAGTGGCAGCTCCCTAGGCCGGCGGGCCTGGCTGAGGTCAGCGCAGGGCGTGGCAAACGTTTGCAAGGGCCCTCAGCTGCGCTCTGGGACCCTCAGTGTCGCCTCAAGGACAGGCAGGTGCGTGTGGCCAGGGGGCTGACTAGGGCTGTTTTCCTGGAGCAGAGAAGTGGGCCGGGCGGGGGGACACCTGACACCGCCTCCGCACAGGAGGCCATGCTGCCGCGGAGGAACTTTATGGGGGTGAGACCAGGGCCTGGGACTCTCCGCGTGCACAGCTCACTGTGAAACAAGTTTACACTGAAAGCGGCTGAGAAACCCGCAAGGGCTGTGTTGCTGAATCCCAGGAGCTGCACAGGGGGTGGCGTCCTGCAAGCCAGGGGACTCCTGCAGGTTCAGCCTGGGATCTCATCAGAGTCAACCCCCGCCCGATGTGGGTGGCAGAATTTGAGCTGTGGTTCTTGCATGGATACCCTCGCTGTCTTTCTGTTGGCTGAGACCACTTCGTGTCAGCCTTTCGGTAGGCCTTGTCATCTGTGAGTCTCTGGCTCACCTGGTGATGTCCGAGGTCAGCCCCCATCAGGTCTCTCCTTTCTGACCCTGGTCCTGGAGGTGTACACAGGCTCTGGTGGCTCAAGGTGAAGATTACACAGGATATGCTCTTTGAATTCAGAGACCACCAGTTTAGGGCCATCTTAGAATTCTGTCTGAAACGATTGTAGATGCCAGACTTTGATCATTTCCAGAGTAAAATAGCAAAAAGGGTGCTAGGCTCACTGACCCAGTAAAATGTTTCTTACATGCTCCAGCTCAGCACTTCCAGTAGACTTTTTGGGTTTCATAGTAACACTAGAGGCCCAGGGCATGGATTCATGCACTGGTGGGGTCCCTTGGCCTGGCCTCTGGGTATTGGGCCAAAACCAGCTCTCCCACATCCCTTGAGGGGTCCTGGATTGCCAGAGGCCACAGGCCAGGCCAAGGGAACCCATGGGTGATTGGAGTGCATGGCACTGGGGACTCCAGAACATGTCCAGCCCTTCTTGTCCAGTCCCAATGGATGGGACCCTAGCAGCAAACTAACCTATCAGTCAGAGTGTCCGCCCTCTGGTGGTCAATGTGCACCATAGCGACTGGTCCAACTGTGGAACCAAGGGTCGCACACATAGTATATTAGGCTTTTATTATATAGGACTAAAGGCCCAGCACATGAAATTCATGCATTGGGGGTGGGGGTCCCCCAGCCCAGCCTGCACCCTCTCCAATATGGGACCCTTCAGGGGATGTCCAACTGCTGGTTTAGGCCTGAGATCGGGCCTAAACCGGCAGTCGGACATTTCTCTAACAATTCTGGACCTAATTGCTCACGTGCCTGCTCTAACAATTCTGGCTCCTAATCGCTCACCTGCCTGCCTGCCTGGTCACCCCAACTGCCCACCCCCGCTGGCCTGATAACCCCTCACTGCCTCTGTGTGCCAGCCTGATTGCCTGTAACTGCACCCTCCCTGCTGACCTGGTTGCTCCTAACTGCCCCCCCCCACCAGCCTGGTCACCCCTTACTGCCCCCCCCCTGCCAGCCTGGTTACCCCCAATTGCACCCCGTCTGCTGGCCTGGTCACCCCTCATAGCCCCCCGATGACCTGGTTGCCCCACACAACCTGCTTGTTCATTTGGTCACCCCTCACTAACCCCCCTGCCGGTTTGGTAATAGGCAGACATCTTGTGAGGGTGTGATGGTCAATTTTCATAGTACCCCTTTATTATATAAGATAGTTTATGAATGATCTGAAGATGCAAATAATTGTTAGTGCAACTTGCAGATTATAGAATTTAAAATCCTAGCAAAACACATGTGTTTTTTATATACTAAGTATACCAGTTAATGCAGATTTTTTCAAAAGATGGACTTACACATATATTGATATAAATGCGATTTGATATGTATGCTATTTTGTATTGAAGACAGGCTTCAAAACTTCATATGTAAAATTTGCTGAAGGTGTTAACATCATAGGTATTTTTATGCTTAAAAATGTCAAATTTTGTGCCAAAAAAAGAGCATTTGTGAAAAGTTTTAATTCATTACTTTATTTTGAAGAAAAAATTATCATATACTTCTTGAAACTTATGGTGAACATGCTGCATCTCAAGATACTTGTAAATGCTGATTTAAATGCTTTAAAAGTGATAATTTCTATGTAAAAGACAAAGAACATCCAGGTCAACCAAAAAAGTTTGAAGACCAATAATTATAAGCATTAGTGGATGAAGATGCATGTCAAACTCACAAACAACTTGCAGAAAGATTAAATGTTGCTCAGCAAATAATTTCCGATCATTTACAAGCAATGGGAAAGATTTTAAAGGAAGCAAAATGGGTGCCTCATCAACGGAATGAAAGACAAATGAAAAACTGAGAAGTCATCAATAAAATGTTGTTTAATGCCATAAAAGAAATTATTTTTTGCATAGAATTGTGACTGGTGATGAAAAATGGATTTATTTTGAGAATCCCAAATGCACAAAATCATGGATTGATCCAAGTCAACCATCAATATCAACTGCCAGGCCAAATCACTTCAGAAAGAAGACAATGCTCTGAGTTTGGTGGGATCAGGAAGGTGTGGTGTATTATGAGCTTTTAAAACCAGGTGAAACCATTAATACTGATCGCTACTGACAACAAATAATCAATTTGAACCATGCTTTGATTGTGAAACAACCAGAATGTGCCAGAAGACATGGCAAAGTAATTTTGCTTCATGATAACACACCATCACACACTTCAAAACCAGGTAAAGACATGTTAAAAGATCTTGCCTGGGAAGTATTAACCCACTTGCCATATTCATCAGAGCTTGCTCCTTCCGATGACCACTTGTTTCAATCGATGGCACACACACTTTCTGAGATCAAAACATGAAGAAGTGGAAAATTGGGTCTCTGAATGATTTGCCTCAAAACAAGAAAAGTGCTATTGGAACAGTATCCACAAATTACCTGAAAGATGGGGAAAATGTGTAGTTAGCAGTGGACATTACTTTGAATAAAACACTTTAGATGTTTCTCATGAAATTGTGTTTTCTTTGATTACCAAATCTGCCATTATTAACTAGTACACCTCGTAAAAGGAAGTAGGTATTAAGTACTTCGTGCTTTATGAGATGATGAAAGAGATCATGAAGGTTTAGAAGGCATGCACTTTTTGAGAAGTGTATAAATATGCACACCTAAACAAAACAAAACAAAAAATTGAAGGCTCACAGATTTGGGCCTGTCTCCCATCTTCTCAAGAAGCCTCCTTACAGATACTCTCTCCTACCTGCATGCTCCTGTCCTTACTTTTCCACCTCATCACTTTTCATAACGTGCTGTTCTCTGCCTAGAAATTTCATTTTATTTGCTCCAATTCCTACTTCATTTGTACTTTTTTTAAGCTTAAATGTTAGTGCATTAAAGAATTTTTCTTTGACCCCTTCAGACTATAAGGTCCCATTCTTCCATGTTCTTGAAGCATCTCATGGAGCTATTTCAGAGCATTGCTTTCATACTTATAGCTGTGTCATATGTTTCCTGTTTTGGTGGAGAATAAATGATGACACTTAGTGGGTGCTCCACAAATATTCGTTGAATGAATGAGTATTTGAATGTTTGCCTACAAAAACTTCATGGAGGAACCCAAAACATTTTCCAATTGGACAGCAAGTTGGATGGGTAAGTGAGGCCACTTTCAGGGAGATTTGAACACCCATCTGAGTTGATTGAACTGGGAGTACCAAGGATTTCTAGGTTCTGAGGATTGACATAATTAAGTGGTTTTTTCTTTTTCCAAATGTAAATTCAGTAGTAGTTGTAGAATGAATTGTATATAGAACAGTCTAGATTGAGTGTTTTGCTAAGAATATAGATTCTTAGCTTCTGTTCCCCTTCTCCCAGTGTGGTGCAGCCAGGGTGGTAGGCACTGGTCACAGGGGCCTCTTAGGCACTGGCATGTGCTGGTCTGCATTGAGATATGCTACACGCATAAAACACCAGATTTTCAAGAGACTTAGTATAAAAAATAAAGTAGCACAGATGCGTCTTTTAAATAATTACCCTCATAATAAAAGCCTAATATGCTAAATGGCCTAATATGCTAAGTGTCCAGTTCTCCATTCAACCAATCAAAACATAATATGCTAATGATATGTTAAGGCCACTCAACCTCTTGCTATGACTGTGCACAGGGGGCAGACACTCCAACTTGCTGCCGGGTTCTGGTGGATGGGGATTGAGCAAGACTGGCCAGACTTGCCCTGGAATCCTCCCCTGTCCCTCCTTAGCCCTGATCGTGCACTAGTGGGGTCCCTCAGTCTGGCCTGTACCCTCTTGCAATTCCAAACTCCTTAGGGGATGTTGGAGAGCTGGTTTTGGCTGGTCCCACAGACCAGGCCAAGAGACCCAACAAATTTGTGCACGGGGCCTCTAGTGGAAATTATATTTACCATACATTATAGTAAATAAAAATGTATTGTTAAAGTAATTTTACTTGTTTCTCTTCTTTTTAAAGCTGACTACCAGAACATTACAATTATGTATGTGGCACATGTTGCATTTCAGTGGAACAGTGCTGGTCTCCTTTATGGGCACTCAAGGAAGACATTTTCACAGCATCCAAGAATAGTCCAAGACAAGTTCTTAACACTATGGGAGGAGAATACTGACAGATATTTTAGAAAGGCAGGCCTAGGAAGCCAAGAACCTGGACTAGATGAATGCTGGAGCTTGGATAAAAAGGCACCTCAGAGCAAGACACTGGAAATGAGAGTTGAGTTGATGAATATTACGAGGGAAGGATGAAGTACAGGGCAGATAAGTCTAAGGTGGCAGGCCTGCACTACAGCGCATTGTTGGCCAAAGCTGTGGGATCTGAGGGAAGCTGCCCAGGCTGAGCCTATTCTGTTTCTATGCAGAAATACTAGATTCTAGAAGCTTTGGAGAGACCTCCTTCCCATTAACTTTTAGGTGCTTGGTTTGATATTGGCTCCATCTTATCTACAGTGTGCACAATTAACCTTTACACAAAGGTGTGTGGTTTTTTTTTTTTTTAATTGTTTTCAGTTCTTTGACTTATTTTTATTCACAACTAGAGCCCCAGTGCATGAAATTTGTATTTGGTTAGGGTCCTTAGGCCTGGCTAGCGATAAGGGCCAATCAGGGCCTCCTGGTTGCCGGCCGGGGCCTTCTTTTGTTCCGCACCACCCCCTGGTGGTCAGTGCACATCAAAGCAAGTGGTCAAAGTCCCAGTTGGTAGAACTCCTGAGGGCACAATTTGTATATTAGCCTTTTATTATATAGGATTCTATCCATTCTTTCTAATATGTATTGTTTAGGGGAGTGCAATTTGGACAGGAAGAAGTATAAATTAAATTTTTTTTTAACTTTTAATTTTATTGTTGTTAATCCTCAATCAAGGATATTTTCTATTGATTTTTAGAGAGAGTGGAAGGGAGAGGGAGAGACAGAGAGAAACATTGATGCAAGAGAGACACATTGATTGGTTTCCTCCTGCACATACCCGCACCAGGGCCCGGCAACCTGCAACCAAGGTATGTGCCCTTGACTGGAATCAAACCCAGGACCCTTCAGTCCATGGGCCTACATTCCATCTACTGAGCCAAACCAGCCTGGGAAAAAGATTATTTCTGAGGAAAATTGAAGTGTAGTGCATAACCAAGCAAACCTGTAATAATAAAAGTGGTAACTATGGGAAAGTATGCCATAGACAGGCCTATATTCCACATTAAGATGCTAAAATCAGAAGTATTCATAAACATTCCTAAAGCTAGAATCAGGTGTACTTCTAGACTAAAAGTAACTTAATGACTTAAACAGTCTTATAGATGAGGAAAATAAAGTCCAGAGTGGCTATATACTTAAGCTAAGATTCAGTATCTGCTTAGATTTAGTAGCAGAATCCAGGGTTCCCAGCTGAGTCACTTTTTAAATTATATCTATCTGAAGATATGCTGGTAAATGCTCTTATTTTTTCAAGGTTAATTTTTAAAATTAGCTGATTTTAGACTAAGGGTTTTTTCCTCAATAACCTGTATACATAACTCATCAAGGGCACTGCAACTACACTAATAAAAGAGAAACATGCAAATTAACCACCACTCTGCTACGCCCACCAGCCAATCAGAGGGATTATGCAAATTAGAAGGAGGAAGATGGCGGCTGCCCAGCTGCTCTAGGCTCAGAGTGGCTGGGCAGGGTTCCTGCTATGAGAAGGAGGGCAGGTTAGAAGGGATCTACATGAGTGGCACTCTGACCACAGCAAAGATGAAGACTGCAGACTCCAGAGCCTGCAGCAAAGATGAAGATGGCAGACTCCAGCATGAATCTGCAGTGAAGATGGAAGACTCCAGCCTGAATCTGTAGTGAAGATGGCAGACTCTAGCTATAGTCTGCAGTGAAGATGAAGGTGGCAGACTCTGGCCACAGTTGACAGCAAAGGCAGCAGACTCAGGCCAGAGTGAAGGCCTGGGTCTCAGGTGCCGGAAATAAACCAGTACTGGAAGCCAAGGGAAGGAAGGCCTATTGCATGAATCTCTTCATGCAATGGGCCTCTAGTCTATATATATAAAAGTCTAATATGCTAAGTGTCCAGCTGCTTGACCACTTGCTATGATATACACTGACCACCAGGGGGCAGGTGCTTCAACCAATAGGTTAGCTTGCTGCTGGGATCTGGCTAATCTAGACTGGGCGAGATGGGCTGGACACACCCTGGAGCCCTCCCATCGCTCCTCCCCAGCCAGCCAGTCCCCATTGGCTGTAATTAGGACTGGGTGAGATAGCCCCAATTGCCAGCCAGACCGAGGGACCCCCACCCATGCATGAATTCATGCTCAGGGCCTCTAGTCTGTAATAAATTTTATGTTAACATACCAGCAGTTCCAAAGGCCAGATGATGGCACTGCTTCCATATGAAATAAAACCTTTAAACATTCAGTCCTTGCCTGTGTGCTGATTCAGTTCAAAACAAAATGAAGGGAAATGAATCTCACGGTTTCCAAGGTATTCACATATGTTGGCTATATCAGAATAAATTGTTGAATCATAATGTATTACAGAACTGCTATCTTTTCAAACATGTGCACACATGCACACACACCCAAAAACACGTTTATATTCACATTTAATTTTAATATTAATTTGTTTTACATGAAAAAACATTTTAGATAGATGAGTCATTATTCTTATATAGACTTAGGAGAGTTGTTCTTCAAATTGTCAGGTGTTATTTTATTCTTGAGACCAACCACTTGAAATAGAATACATAGTTTATTTCAAATCTGATAAAAGATACTTTATGATAAGTTTAAAAAGACGTTCATTCACTACATTTTGGAAAACAATTCTTGTGCACATAGGTATTTAATTATGTAAGATTGGGGAATTCGCTTATTTTTAAAAAAGAATGCTATCTTAAGTCTTGAAGTTATTTTTTTTTCTCATTTGATGTGAGGGGAAGAATTATAGTCAGAAATTTTCTATTTGATGACTTAAGGCTTATTTGGTAGATCTCAGGAATGTTTATAGTTTTTCATGGGCTTAAGAATTGAATTGCATAATTTGGATCCCCTAAAGACTCACTTCTCCACCTACTTTCACCTAAGGATTCTGGGCTTGTTGTTCCACATGTTTATAAAGGTAGCACAACAAGTTGAATCATGACATTTTATTAATACACAATGGCTTAACAAAGTCAACAAATGTATCTCCTTACTGGCGTAATTCATAATTTTAATGATCCCCTTGCAGACAGAGGATATTAAATGTTATCTTTAGTAAAAAGTACTAAGTATTATTGAGAACATTAATATCCACAGTTCTTGTAATGCAAAGCATGGGCTGCTTATTGGAAAGCATTCCCATGTTTTATTATGACTTTATTTTGATAATTTTGTTATATTTCTATTAAAATAGTATGTATAGTCATTATATATTAAATTTGGCCAAACAATTTATGGTTTGTTGATTCTGAATATTTTGGATGTGGAGTTATTTTTTATTACTGCTTAATATGTAAATATAGCTGAATTAGTTCTGTTAAACCTAACAATGAATTATAAAACTAATACTTTGAGTAAGTTGGAAAATATCTTTTGAAGAGTTCCATAGACAAAACAAAACAAACAAACCAGAAATATGAGTCTCAAATATTTGTTAATACTACTTTATGAATATTTATAGGAAGAAAAAGTTTAGTGAAAACATGAAAAATCACTATAAATTCATTTGTTTTTTCTATTTAGATAATGGCCTTTTCAAGTGCTGGAGCAGTGCTCTTGTGACCTGCCTTGTGTTTGCAGCTCTTTAAATGATATAGTAGTCAAGCCATGTTTCTCTGGCTGCAGTGATGTACATTCATTTCCCCTTATACATTGAATATGACAGCATCTTTAATTCTTGAATAATGCACATAACCCACTTACTATCAACTATAAACAAAAAGGCTCTCCAGACTTTTTGGTGTAACATTGGAGATCAAGTGGATTAAAAGTGGCGTCTCTTTATGATTGCTTAGTCCCAATGTGGTTGCAAATACAGATGCTGATTTTCACACTGAAATAGATGGCAAGTCACTGTTTTAAGGTACAAGTGGTCCAGAATAATCTGCTATGTTAACATGAAAAATAAAGCTTGAAATCAATTTTATTTAATTAGTATATCTCTAAGAATATTCTTGCAGGCCTTAGGATGAGAAACAGCAGACTGCAACATTTAGATATTTTAAATGATTCACAGATTTTTGTTACTCTTAAAAATAAGGTATAGTTAGGAGTTTATAAAATTAAAATATTAATAAAATAGGCTCCTTTTTGTTTTTGAAATTTACATTGGGTCCTATTGATTTGAGGTTTTTTTTTTAGCCTCAAATGAATAAAAAATTATAATATTTAACTTCCAAGAGAGCTAAGTATACTACTGTAACACCAAGGCAGAACCTCTTAGGGCAGTGGTTGGCAAAATGTGGCCCGAGAGCCACGGTTTACTGCTCTGTTGACTAATGAGTTTGACGACCACTGTCTTAGGGACTCGGAGGATACAGGTTGCTATCCCAGGTGTTGCCTGCCTGGGGAGGAGGGTGGGCCAGCAGCCATTACTTGTGCCCCTAGGGCTGTGTGTTCTGGAGACCTGGCTTGCCTGTCCCTTCCTCTTCTCCTTCTCCAAGATCCGGTTGTTTCAAGTGGTGAATCCCATCAGTAACAGGAAAGGTAACGACCACCCCCAATATAGTTTATCTCTAAATTATAAACATTTCCCACAGCATTAGGTGTAATGTACATATATATGTGTATGTATACATATACATACATAAATATTTAAAGCACACACAGGTGTTAGAAATTAAGAAAGATGAGATAAAAATTTATTTTAAAACATTCTCATATCACTAAACATAAATTATTTTTGCTTTCACTAAACATAGTAATGACTATATTAAGACTTATGTGGTTAATACGTTTTATTTTTTTAAAATCTTGGTTTAGTTATTGTGAAGAGTGATTTAAAATCTGATACGTTAGCTTATTTTAATACTTGGGTTCTTTGGTTTGTTTCTGAGGTGTTTTTTTTTTTACCATGACAACTAAAAAAAGATATATCATAAAGATAATAATATCCAAATATCCCTGGCTAGTGTGGCTCAAACTGAAGGGTCCAGGATTTGATTCCAGTCAAGGGCACAGGTCTGGGGAGTTTAGGGAGAATATGAAGTCTGGTTTGGATTGGGTGGGAAAGTGGCTTTTCTGGGTGTAGACCGTACAGGCGCATCCTTACCCTGAATGGGCCCTGAGTGCAGCACCACAGCTCATGTTACCCGGATACGTGGTCTGCACTCAGGCCCCGGGGCCTTCGTTCAGAGTTGCATGTGGTGGACACGGGAGAGAGCCACAGAGGGCCTTTGCAGGTGGGAATATAATTGAGGTGCTGTTTCCATGACATGAGTGCACCTCACATAACACGGAGACCAGAGCTGTGGCGACAGTCCAGCCAGGCAGGACCCACTCACGACTATCTCTCATGCTGAGACTCCAGGGGGTGCTGGGCTCCAAAATGTCTGGCTTTGCCCATCATGTAGGTTCATCACCCTGCCCCACCCTCTTTTCTGTGCCTGAGGCTTTGCTTTTTGGTCTTGTAACTCCTGCAAATGGGAGTCTCCTTTCAGCCCGGCCCTTTGTCTTTCCTGCCTGAGCTGTCCTGCTTGGTGCTGCCATGGCCTGTGTGTTTCAGACTCACTGTTGAGAACCCTGATGGGTGGTGGCCCTGCCATCCAGTCCCCAGTGTGGCTGATGTGTCTGTTACCTTCACTGAGTACCGGTGGCCACCAGTGTTTGGTCACCATTGTATTACAGAAGTTTATGAATGCCTGTGTGTCTACCTGGTGCTGCAGGGAAAGTGTGTCAAGTTCCATGTGGCTGTGTTGTGAGTAGAGATAGGTGGGAGCTCTATGATCCCTCAATACCCTGTCACTTTACTAGGGCTTCACTCAATTGTAATTAAGTTTGAAAGTCCTTCAATGTATCCAGGAAGAAGCCCACAGCAGTGTTTTGGTGTGTTAAGGAAAGCATGATGATCCAACTGACGTATGTGACTTTGACCTCAACTTGAAGGACTTTCAAACTTAATTAGAACTGGTAAGTTTCTGCCTTCTTTTACTGAGTTAGTGTCTAAAAACTGGCTATTAAAGTAGATGAGGTAGAAACATACAGGGTGAAGAGTGACTAGAAAGAATCCTGGCCCTGGACTTGGGATGTGTCAACATACCCAGCATGTTCCCCGAGCCATTGGAATCTAGCAGAAGCTTCTTTAAAAATTCCTGATAGTGGTTTTTAAGGACCTTGACATTAATTTTAAGTTATTTAATGCTTTAGAGCAAGCATGTCAAATTTGTGGTCCATAGGCCGCATACCTCCTTCATTTGGCCTGTGTTAGCATTTGAGTTTGACATGCTTGCTTTAGAGGGTAGAAATTGAGTCATTAATGCTTAATACAAATTGTGCTCAAAGCAAGAAGAAAGAATCAAGGAGTAAAACCGACTTTTCAGTGGTGAGATGTTTTGTGATTCACTCAGTCCTGCACTTTAGCCAGACACACCTACTCGAAACCCTTTTTCTTCAATGAACAAGAACAGTCGGACATGAGTTGTCTTGAGGTTTCAAGAAGGTGGAAAAACATATATAGAAGTCTTATTCTGGAAAATGGATCCATTGTGAAGTCCAGCGGGAATAAGCCACTTTGAAGTTTTGTGTAGAAAAGTATACGTAGCCTCATAATTAACCCAGTTATTTGATTTATTAGGTAAACAGAGTGTGATGTTTCCTAAAGCCCATGAGTGACCACTTTTCCCATCTGAGAGATGATGTGAAGACAAAAGCAGGGAGGCAAACGGGGGCACCTCGGCCAGTGTCTGCGAAGAGAGAGGGTAGGCTCTGGGGAGTGGGGCTGACAGGGGCATCTGCAGCCTTTGTCATATTCGGGATGGATGAATTGAGTTCCCTGTATTGGTGAATAGCATTCACAAAGGTCTGGAGGTCAAAGGCTGGAGAGAAATGCAATGAGCCAAGCAGTGAGGGGATGTCTCTGGTTGGGGGAAAGCTGCTACCTGACAGGCCATGGAAAACCCTGCATGGATGCCATTGGGGAAGGCCAGGCTTTGTGTGTGTGTTTGTGTGTGTGTGTGTGTGTGTATGTATATGAACGTGTGCGTGGAAGTGTGTGTGTGAACATGTGTGTGTGTGTATGAATGTATGTGTGAGAGTGTGAGTGTGTATGTGTGTTGAGTGTGTGTGAATGTGTGTGTCTGTGAGTGTGAATGTGTGTGTGTGTGAGAGTGTGTGAGAGTGTGTGTATATTTTACACAGGGATCCTAACTCAGTGGGATATGACAGGAGAGTCATTTTGGGGTAATATTTGGTTTGCATGAGGAAAGTGAACCTGTTGGTAAAAAAAATGACATGGCAAACTCCATGAATCTGCAGCTCAGAGCACCCACTTCACCAGCCATACATTTGTGTTGTTGCTGCTCTGTTTAAAGAAGGTTGGGAGCCCTGAACATGCCCTGGTGTCCAAAGAAGTTTGCTCCTTCCCGGTCTCTTTTCTCCACAGATCATGCTGCCCAGAGTGGAGAGCCAGAGCTAGTCTGCTGATGAGGCAGCGCCAGGTAATCATCTGCAGCAGCAGGCGCCTTGTTGCTGCAAATGAACGCTGTTCCCAAGCAGCCTGTGCTGAGAGGTGTGTGGTTGGCACTGTGAGCAAAACCCTTTCACAGTCCCTGAGAGAGTCTGCAGATGGTTTCGGCCCACAGTGTGAGCTGCAGCAAGAGCTGCAGAGACCACCCTACAGGGAGTGTGGTTGCCCTCGACAGCATGTGCACAGCCACAGGTGCATAGTGGACTTACTTGGAGTCCAGATGTTTTCATCCTTTTGAATGAAACTGATTTGATAAAATCTAGAACTAGTACCTGTGTTCTTAGTGGAAGTCTATTAAATACTAAAGGCTCATTGCAGAAAGATTCCTGCAAGAATAGGGCTTCTGTGGCAGTTTCCACTGCCCCTCCAACTTCCCTCCCTTCTCTGCAGCCCTGCCTACTTCCTGCCCAGACTGCTTCCCTCCCTTCTCTGCAGCCCTGTCTGCTTCCTGCCCCACCTGCTTCCCTCTCCACCTGCTTCCTTCCCTTCTCTGCAGCCCCACTTGCTTGCTTCTCTGCAGCTTCCGTCTCTTCTGCAGCACTTGGCTTCCTTCTACGCTGTCTTCAGTCTTTTCTCTGCACTGGGATATGCAAATCAACAGCAATCTTGGTTTGGTTAATTTGCATACTCCTGATTGGCTTGTGGGTGTGACTTGTGGGTGTAGTGGAGACATGGTCAATTTGCATATTTCTCTTTTATTAGATTGGAATAGAGGCCTGGTGCATGAATTTGTGCATGGGTGAGGTCCAGCCTGCCAGCCCCAATCAGGGCCAATTGGGCAGGGCTGCCTGGTGGGGTGGGGCCCTGGAGGTTGGTGGGCTGGTCTTGCCCCCTGGTCAAACTCGGGGGGAACCTGATTGAGGGGCAACTTGCTTATTACACTTTTATTATATAGGACTAGAGGTCCAATGTACAAAAATTTGTGCAAGAGTAGGCCTTCTTTACCCGGCTGCTGACACTAGCTTCCCTCTGGCACCTGGGACCTGGGTTGCCGGCACTGACTTCCCTCCAGGACTGGGACTTCCCTCTTCCAGCAGCCTGTGTGCACCTGGGACCCAGGCTGGCTTACCTCTGGCCCTGGCTTTATCAGGAAGGATGTTGGGAAGATGTCTGGTCTAATTAGCATATTATCCTTTTATTATTATAGACTAGAGACCTGGTGCATGAAATTCGTGCATAGAGATGTGTGTCCCTCAGCCCAACTTGAACCCTCTCCAATCTGGGACCCCTCGAGGGATGTCCAACTGTCCATTTAGGCCCAATCCCATTAAACAGGCAGTCAGACATCTCTCTCATAATTCAGGACTGCTGGCTCCCTACTGCTCCCCTGCCTGCCTTTCTGATTGCCCCTAACTGCTTCTGCCTGCCAGCCTGATCACCCACTAACCACTCCCCTGCCAGCCTGATTGCACAACTGCCCTCCCCCGTAGGCCTGGTCACCCCTAACAGCCCTTCCCTGCAGGCCAGGGTCCCGCTCAGCTGCCCTCCCCTGCAGGCTTGATTGCCCCCAACTGTCCTCCCTTGCAGGCCTATCCCTTCCTAAATGCGATCCTCTGCTGGCCATCTTGTGGTGGCCATCTTGTGTCCACATGGGGGCATCCATCTTTGACCACATAGGGGCAGCCATTTTGTGTGTTGGAGTGATGGTCAATCTGCATATTACTCTTTTATTAGACAGGATGCTCCTTAACATCAGTGACCTAAACATCACATTGGCATGTTTTAACTGAAATATAATGACAGGTTAACAGGAATCTCATTAAGATATATTGAAGTACAGTGAACTACTTTTCAATACAGTCTAACCAAACCCCCCTCCTCCCCGCCTCCCCACAAGGCCTCGGTAATTATTTTAGCTAATCATTTTACAAAACCTGGTTGCCAGAACTCATCAGCAATGCCTATTAGTGACATGGAATGATTCTGGGAGTCATTTGTGCATGAAGGGAACTCAGGAGAACCTGCACTCTTTATGGGGAGAGAAGAATGCAGAATGAAAAAGCACGGAGTTGAAACATTTGCAAGAATGGTAGAAAAAGCACTCGCTAGCATATTTTGGATGTTATTTCAACTCTGTAGTGGTCAATTTTACCAATTTTTCTTCTCTGAAAAATTGTTTCAATCATACCTCATCTGTGGAAAGTTAATATTTTCCACAGTGAAGACTTATAAGACATCTGAAAGGAAATTAAAAGCAGGTGATCCTTAATCTAAGAAACATTTGATGCTAATTCTTCCCTTTCAGACAACTTAGATGTTGGTAAATGCATAAGATTACACTACTTATTAAAGTAAGGGTTTAAGGTTAACTTGGTAGAGCAGATAGATCCAGTGAGACAAGATTTTTAAAATACAGGGATTCTTAATACATCAAATATCAAAGCAGCACAGTGACAATACACTTGTGCTTATTCTAACATATAACCGTGTTTTAATGTGATTAGTGGATAGCTTCTGTATAGTAAGAACCATAGCATTTTTAACTGAAAAGCAGGCTGATGCCCCAAACTGTTACTCAGCCATATTGTAGATTTAAAACTTAATTGAATTATTACAGCATGTGAAGCAGTTATTATTTGATTGAATGAAATTAACACTTAGTTTTGTACAAAAGCTTCCTTCCTCGGCTCACAGTGAGTCGCAGAGATAGATTTCAGGCAGTAAATTCTCTTGACCCTGGAGGTCTGGCAGCTACGTTTAGGCATGGGTGGTCACTTCGTTTGACACCCACATTCGTGATACACTCAGAGGGTGGGACTGGCTTCATTCCTGATCTTGTTAGCCCGTGGGACACGCTCCCTTGAATCTCACCGTCAGGTTCTTTGCCTGGCCAGGTGGTTTCCTCAAACACAGGCAGTGACCAATACTCCGCTGAAAACCCAAGAAAACTTCTGCAGGTTATGAGTTCTCTCTCTGCAGTGTGTCCCTTCCAATTCTCTGAGGCAAACTCTGGCCACCTTCCAGTCCTGGGACCTTGGCTCCTCTCTGGCTCTTCCCGACACCTCTGCCCTGCGCCCATCCCGACACTTCTGCAGGCTGGAAACCAGCAGCAGAGGGCGCACCTCAATATTTCTGTCTCTGGAAGTCACTGTCCTCCCCTGCTGGATAAGCTGGTGCTGAGTGCTGTTGCTGCATGAGGGCACGTGGCTGGTGGGCGCTCGGGGAACATTTTCCGAGTCAAGGACACCAACTGACACCAAGTAAATAAAATGTTACATTTTAGCTTCAGTTATTGACTTTTCATTTTTATGTAAAACACTCCTATTCTTTTTACATTTTCTCCAGTGTTCTAGCTGTTCATCCAAGCAATGAAACATCCCCAGTACATATTCATTAATTCTTAACAGAATAACGTCTCTTCTCTGGGTGCAGCCTCAGGCTTTTTCTTCGCTAACACCAAGCTCAAATGTGTAAAGGTATACCCATTGTGACTAATGATTTCTTTTAACTCTGCCACCAAAGATTTAAAAGTTTTTGCCTAAATAAGCAGATGCTGTATGTAGAATTTTAAACTTGTAACCTGTATAATCATTTTTTAAAAATATATGCTTTTATTGATTTCAGAGAGAAAGGGAGAGAAAGAGAAAAATATCAATGTGAAAGAATCATTGATCGGCTACCTGATGTACACCCCCTAGTGGGGATTGGGAGCCCACAATTGTACTGTGTCCTCCTGGTTCATAGGTAGATGCTCAACCACTGAGCCACAATGGCTGGACGAAACCTATATACTCTTATTAACAGTGCCACCCCAATAAAGTAAAAATTCAGATATTGGGTTAAGTATATTTAAAAACAATCATCATTTTTTATAATGATCTGTGAAATAAATTCACTACATGTAAATTAAAAAAAAATGTTTTTACCTGAAGCTGGTAAGGAATGAGAAAAAGATTGGGAATATAACTGCATTTTTAACATTTAAATTAACAGAATAGTAACCTTATTTATTTTATGTTTTATCATCTGTGACCAAATCCCCACCCCCCCTGAAAATTTCATTTTAAAATCGTATTTGCCTAATGGAGCAATTTAGGGCTCACACTGGGTGAAAAGGTTATTAGCGGTTGTATGTGCACTTATCCCCGTTTCTTAAGGGTTCTGTAGCCTTTACAACATATTCTTAAGAAAAAAAAACAAGTGTGCTCTAACCGGTTTGGCTCAGTGGATAGAGCATCTGCCTGTGGACTGAAGGGTCCTGGTTTCAATTCCCGTCAAGAGCATGTATCTTGATTTCGGGCACATCCCAGTGGGGGGTGTGCAGGAGGCAGCTGATAGATGTTTCTCTCTCATTGATGTTTCTGGCTCTCTATCCCTCTCCCTTCCTCTCTGTAAAAAAAAAAAAATCAATAAAATATATTAAAAACAAAACAAAACAAAACAAAAAAACAGGTGTGCCTTCTGCTCTCACACCAGGGTCCCAGGTCCCCTGAGTCCAAGGAAACTCCTGCTTACATCGCGATATAAAATTCGAGCTCGCGTGTAAGATGGCTCAGCCAGAGGTACACATGGGGAGGGCTGTGTCCTCTGATGAACTGTGGTTTCCGTGTGCACAGCTCTCAGTGTTGCAGACTTCAGTTGCCTAGACTTTCAAATTTCAATTTGCATAACATTAGCACGTTTCCCTGTGAAGGGAGATGGTTATGGGGACATTTCCTTGCCTCTTCCCTTGAAATTAAAAAAACCCCATGGGCATTCATTAACAGTTCTCCAAGTGAGAGACTGTGTTTTATGCCATTTTTATTTTCACTGCTGATCTTGCCATCACTAATTAGAGAGGGAATTTGGGGTAACAGAAACAAAGCTTTGTGGCTATACTAGACACTGTTCTTTCCCTGGATAAAGGGACACATATACTAGGGCTCCTGGACCCGGAAGGCCCTGCCCGTCATGGACTGGTTTCTCATTCTTACTGTGAAATATAGATAAGCTGAAGTTTCCACAGATCTCCTGGTTCTGGTTCCTTTTTTCTTAACAATTACTTCTTCCATTGATCCCCTTCTTTGGTGTTTTACTAAGTAAGCAGCCAGGAGGCATCAAGCCTGTCCTCAGGACTGTGCTTAGAAATCTCCTCAGCTGAATATTCCGTTTCATTGCTGGCAAGTTTTACCTTCTACAAAGCACAGGACCATCAACACAGTTTACCCACAGTCACTACCATGTTGGGACAAGCACCTCATTTCCTCCAGAGACCTCACATAGTGACCTTTCCCAACTGTACTCCTACCCAGATCCCACTCATGCGTACTTACGTGCTCTCCAAGCACGTGGGGGCTCTGTGAAGCTGCTCTTTTCTCTCCCAGTTCTCATCGGAAGCACTCTTAATGTCTGTATTTGTATCATACAACTCAGAATTCCCCCATTACTGAGTGTCAAGCCACTCTCACATTTGTAAAGCAGCACCCCACCTTTTGGTTCAATGCCATACAACTGTTCTAATTAATAGTATATTTAATAATCGAGCTTCCAAGTACATGAAACAAATTGACAGAACTGTAAGGAACAATAGGTAAATCCAAAATTGTTTAAAATTTCAACATGGAATTTTTGTAGAATTAATAGAATAAGAAGACAGATCCCGGATGGTGTGGCTCAGTGGTTGAGCATTGATTCCTGGTCAGGTCACATGCCCAAGATGAGGGCTCAATCCCCAGTAGGGGGCATGCAGGAGGCAGCCAATCAATGATTCTCATCATTGATGTTTCTAACTCTCTCTCCCTATCCCTTCCTCTTTCTGAAATCAATTAAAAAATTGTTTAAAAAAGAATAAGAAGACAGAACATTAGGGAAGAATATAGAGATAAACAACACCATCAACCAATTGGACTTAGTTGACATTTATAGCATCTTCCGACTAACAACTGCATAATACACTAACACACAAGTATTATCAAGCAAGGTCTCATGCTGAGCCATAACATAAGTTTCAGTAAAGTTAGAAAGATTAAAGTCTTATGATAAGATCTTATGACCACACAAAAATTAATAATAGAAGTCAATAATAGAAATATACTAGCATGAACCTTCAATATTTGGAAACAAAATAGCACACTATTAAATAAACCATGGTCCACAGAAAAAATGAAAAGGAAAATTAAAAAGTGTTTTGGTCTACATGACACTAAAACACAGCAGTTACAGTTTATAAGGTGCAGCTAAACAGTACACAGAAGAAAATATGCTGCGCTAGATGCATTTTTAGGAAAGAAGATAATTTATTATGTAAGCTTTAAACTTAAGAAACTAGAAGAACAAATGAAACCAAAGTTAGCAAAAGAAATGGTCTTCACACCCTCACGCCATCATGCTGTAACAGCTCAGACACTCAACACTGGGGAGAGTGGAATGGGGACCAGCCAGGTTTATTTGTGTTACACTTATTGTGCGGTTACTCAGTGTTTGGTAAGTTAATGTTCAAGAAAAAAATATTAATTTTTATTAAAATATTCTGTTATTTTATATTAATGGTGACTCATTTATTTTAGCCCTTTGCATTCAGCGTGCCCCTATTGAAATAAACCTCTGTTCCTATGAAAATGGAAGCTTTTGTTTTTTGCAGCCACACAATCTTACACCTTGTGTATTTGGCCTGTGGTAAGCCTTTGGGTTTGAAGTGCTTGCCCTACATTAACTGATTGGTCCAGGAAACACAAGCCCTCCCTGTCAGTAAGCAGACCACTAAGAACTGACTGAAATGTGCCCACATTTCCTCCACATGTCGTGGTATTGAGCAGTTTTGCGGGACTCAGGCTGGTGCCAGCTCGGTGCCCAGATCACCACCCTCACCCTCGGGGCTGTGCCCAGCAGTTCCTCCGAATCTCTGGTCCCTACAGCTGTTTCCTATTGGAGATAAAGGGGCAGGTTGGTGTAGTCTAATGGTTAGTGTTTTGTAGTTATTATAGATCTTTTTCCCAGGGTCCCTTTTCAGTTGGCCTTTCTTTCCCGTTTTACTAAGAGCAGCGCCTGGCAGCCCGCACCGTGTGCTGGCTTCTCCCCTGAAAGCTCCCTGCCTCAGCAATCCAATTGCACTTCCTAGTGACTTCCCAGTGGTGTGTGGATCAGAATTGAACCTTTAAAAACATTTTACATGCCAATTCTATAGAACATTTCTCTGGTTCTGTTTTCTACTTTGTAGAATTATTGTAAAAAATTCTCCAAGCTGCTCTGGGCCATCATGCTATGAAATCTGAGAAACTGCCATTTCCCTGTGTTGTCTTTTCTTGGGCCCCCGTGTAGCCACTGTGCTCTGGCTTAGCACTAACCCTCTGAGGTGCACACAGTAGTGCCTTCATCACCCGGGCCTGCTGGTCTGACTTCTCTGTTTCTCTCAACACTGCGAGCTTGACACGGAGTTACAGCCTCAGAGAACAAGCCTCATCTCCAGAAATCAGTCTCTAAATTTGAAATAAGAGGACAATACTTTCTCCAAAAAAGAAAGGAAGGAAGGGGAAAAGGAGGGAAGGAGGAAGGAAGAAGAGAAAGGAAGGGAGAGAGGGAGGGAGGAAGGAGGGAGGAAGCCCCTATCTCAGAGTTACTTATAAGCTCAGAGAAGCAGGGGCATTTTTTAAAGCTTAGGAATGTGGAATAGGATGAGTTGAGTTCTAGGTTAAGCTCAACTATGTCAGGGTTTTGCTGGTGCTGGTATAGATGCCAGGGCCAGGGCTTTTAGTAAAGTTCATTAATACCTTGTCAGATTCCAATTTGCAGGCTTGGATGAGCGGTGAAGATACTGTGGGAAGCCCACACGAAACTAGAGCACTGGACCAAGGTCCCCCATCGGACCTCTCAGGACAGGTCATGCTTCGGTTCTGGCATACATACATTGTTTTCGGATTTTAACTTCTCTGGAAAAGGGTTGTGTCTCGTGGCAGCCTTGAGGTCATTGTCATTGTCTGCCCACGTGCGTGAAAATGTGCAGAATGAGTGTCAGTCACTTGGAACACATTCCTGGGCACGTCAGCATCCTGCACCCTGCCCACAGATGGCAGAGTCTGTGGGAAAGCATGGCACCAGCGCCTCGGAGATGTTTGGGAAGGTTGGGCCTGAAATGTCAGCCTTAGGACCACTTTAGTAAACACTTTGCTTACATTTTCACATTTGTACAGACCTGACAAACCCCGAGCCTCAGTAAGCATTCAGAAGCCCTGCCGATGAGAATGACTGAGTTCCTGTCCCACGAGTTCTTGGGGTGCAGCTTGCAGCGGTATTTCCCCTTTCTCTGTGGGACGTAAAGCAGTTGCATGTTATAATCATGATGAGGATGGTTCTGAGGTGGACACAGGCATTGGGATTGTGGGATATCTGAACTGCTCATCATGACCTTTTTGGTTTTGCTACATTTTCTGAAGGAACAACATGAATTACATCATATCAAAGGAGCATTAAAGCAGGGGTCAGAGACTACAGAATAAAATGTGAAGGATGTAAGATTTCCTCTCATCCCATAAATAACATCCTGAGAACCACTTACAAATGTTCCTCAAGAGCAGCTCCGAAGCCCCCTCAGGCTGAGGTGAATGACTGTCTCGTTTATAGTGATGGTCCTCAGGCTCTGAGGTTTGTTTGAAGAGGACTTGACACTCTGAGGGCTTACAGTAGAATTGCAATACTGGCGGGCCCTTGAAGAGAGTCACAGACATCAGAAGGCTTCCAATACTCAATATTTCCCCAGTTTGCCCTTCCCGAACTCGGCGGTTATTATTTTAAACCTCTCTGATCCCCCATACTGAAGAGGAAACTGAAATCATCTCTCAGTCACTTCACTGTGTGTGTTTAATCTGTGATTTAATATTTCCAAACCAATACGACGACACCTCATTTCCCAAGAATAGCCCAAGAAAGATTTTTCCCATGTCAGTAAATTTCCCAGGCAATTGAGGCATGGACATGTACATGCAGAACCTCATTATTTTTACTATTTATGATAGAAACATTTCTACACCCATTTCTGTGTTATTAAAGGGGGCGCCCTGAAAATCAAGCTCTGGGATTGTGTAATTCCAAGGGGAAGCTGCCCGATTTGTTGGTGGGTCTTTAGTTCATGGTGAGAAGCGGGATAAGAGGGAGCAGTTTGTGTGAGCAGGCCACACCCAAAGCTAATTGAACTGATCCTTTTACAAATGTTTTCATTTAAATATTTTTTCTAGATCTATTGAGGTAGAATTGACATGTGACATTGTATAAGTTTAATGTGTAAAATGTGTTGTCCTATATTGCAAAATGATTACAGCCTTCGTATTATTTCCCACTCCATCCTGTTATATAGTTATCATCTCTTTTTTGTGGTGAGCACATTGAAGGCCTACTTTCAGCATCTTTAAAGCACTCAGTACAGTATTATTAACTACTAGAGGCCTGGTGCATGAAAATTCATGCACTGGACGGGGAGTTCCTCAGCCCAGCCTGTCCCCTCTCACAATCTGGGAGCCCTCAGGGGCAGGAGGTGACCTGGCGATCAGGGAAGGCGACGCCCCATCACACCTCTGCTGCTGCCACAGCCAGCAGTGCAAGCCTCAGCCCTGGTTACCTGAGTCTCGAGTGGCCCTGAGTTGCTGAGCAGCTGATATCTGAGGCTTGCCTGCACCTCAGGTGTAGGCTGAGCAGCCACCATTCAAGTCTTGCCTGTACCTTGGGCTGGTCCTGGGCAGCTGGGGAGCTGAGGGAACTGGGGGACTCTGGAGGCAGGCATGTGGAGTGGCCAGAACTGCCTGGGGGAGGGCCCAATTGTGCCACATGCCTGCTGCCCTGGCAGGGCTGAGGCAACTGGGCACTGCCATCTTGTGGCTGTGGGTGCCACCATCTTTGCGGGAATGTTAGTCAATTAGCATATTCCCTCCTTATTGGCTGTGGGTACTGCCATATTTGTGAGGGTTTAATGGTCAATTAGCATATTCCCTCTTTATCAGATAGGAGAGTCACCATGCTATGCCTTTGATCCCCAGAACTTGCTAATTGTAAAGCTGGAACTTTGTCTGCTTTGACCAATATCCTTCCCCACTCTACTCCCCCTGGCTTCTGGTAACCTCCACTCTCAATCTGTCTTATCATGTCTTCATCCCTATACTCATTTGTTTGCCACAGTTTTAATGGTGATACTACTATGTGCCGATGTGCCAGGGACTATAGATGTGGCGGCACACCAAACAGGTGGGGTATTAACCTTTATCCAGCTTATCAACTAGCCTTTTTTTTTTCCATTTTGGGTTGACATTCATGTATTTTCATTGTATGTTCAGTTTTTTTCATTTCTCTTGCTGGAAAAAAAAGGAATCCTAGTGTCTGTTAGCAAATGGTTCTCTTCCCCCAGCATCAGGTTCTTCCTGTCCCACCTTTTCTTCTCTTGTGGCCTCAACTACAATGGGAAAGTTTTTTATATTGTCTTTAGTCTGTGTCACAAGTCTCAGCTCACTATGAACCCTCATGGTGGACAGATTTGGACACACTGTGCCTGGAGCCAGACGTGTTTTTTAACTTGACAGTGTGTTTTTCTACTTAGTTATGTATTTTCTGAGACCATGACATTTAATATCTGTTTAATGGTCCATCTTGTGTAACCATCTCCTATTTTGGGTTACTTAGTTGAGTCCAGCTGTTCCTTTGGCTGGTTCTGGATTTTAAGTAATGCCTCTGTGAATATCCTGGTACATAACTCATTGCCTGCATTTCTGATTATTTCCTTATGTTGTTCCTCAGCCCCACAAACACTGCCCATTTCTTGTACCCTGGGACTAAGTAGATGGCTGTTTTCTCAATCTATGTCCAGGGAATGTATTTGTCACTCTATGATTTTCAGAACGTTTTTTGATGATAAATTAGATGGAGAGTGGGCCTTGAGATCTTCCATGGTCTCCTCCACTTTACACCCTTGCAACCACTAGAACACCTGTGTGCCATGCCTGGGGCCATGCCTGTGTGCACATCTGAGTGTGTGAATGCCTGAGTGTATAAATGTCTGAGTGTGTGAATGTCTGAGGGTGCACATCTGAGTGTGGGAATGCCTGAGGGTGCAAATATCTGCATGTGCGAATGTCAGAGGATGTCTGCATGTCTGAGAGTGTGCATGGTGGGGAGTGTTTCTGCTCTCTCTGGGATGAATCGTGGTCCCCCTTCATCCACATGTTGTAGTCCTAACCTGCACTGGGATGGTAATCAGCTTCAGGTGAAGTCTTGAAGGTGGGGCCCTGATGATGGGATTAAGTGCCCTTATGAGAGGACACACCAGGGAGCTGCTCTCTCTTCTCTGTCCTATGAGGACAAGGGAAGACAGCCATCTGCAGCCAGGAAGGGAACTCCCGCCTGGTGTCCCATTGGCCCACATCATGATGGTGGACTTCCCACTTCCAAACCTGTAAGTCACCATCTATGGTACTTTGTTACACAGTTCAAGCTGACTGATACACTATTGAAAGCAGCCAGTTTATGATCCCCTGTGAGTTGGGAAAACAGCAGGCAGGCAGGCGAACTAATACTCCTGAGTATTACCTTAAAAGCCTGATCCCCTGATCCCCAGGTCTAGCCAACTGCAGGAAAATATTTGATCTCATTTTTATTAGTGTTTCTTTAGTCTTGGTACCTCTTCTTTCTTATCTCCTTTCTTTATGTGTATTTCACAGACAAGTACACTATGTACTATTCTAGCATCAATCTTTCATAAAGGATTTTAACAAATGGTTCCATCAGAGGGAATTGACTGACAATGAGCCCCAGTCCCTGATATGGCACTGGCTTCAATCCTTAACTGGGAAACCTGAACATGGGAATACTGTTTCAGCTCCTCTTTGTGGCTGGCTCTCCTGTTCAGTTATGATATGACAACTTTTCATTTTTGTGTCATTTTTAGAATTTAATATTTCAGTTTTGTTTGCTTATTAAATCAAGGAATAGGGAATGACACTTTCACATTCTCAGTGGGTTGTGAAGAGGAATTACATATGACATATGTAGGGCCATGTTGTTTCCGGGTCCAAGATGACTGGCCCATGGAGGCTGGCTCTGCAGATGGCCAATGCCCTAACACATGCTGGGAGGGTGGGTCACGTGGCTGGTGTGCTGCTGGGTGTGAGCTGTGGACTGCTGGCTGTGACCTCCCTAGTGAGTGTCTGAAGGACCTGGAGGGTAGACACTGCTCTCAGGAAGACAAAGGTTTTATTACTTTTCTCAGATAAGAGGACGCCCAGAGACACGGAAACACAAAGCAGTACACCTGGTGTGTGGTGCCAGCCAGAGAAACAGGGTTTATTCCTCATTGGGGTGTGGACTTTTCAGGGGGACTGAGCACCCTGAGACAATTGTGTGCTCCTAGGTTTATGCCTGTGAACCCAGGCTCTCTTTTCAAGTAAACAGAGGAGGTTGTAAAGTGGGAGAGGAAGCCCTAACACATCAGGTGGCGTCTCAGACCCTCGGTTTAGCGGCCTCACTGTTATCACCAACCTCATCCTCCCCAAGTGGAAATGTAGGGACAACAGCAGCCAGACATCACTGGCGACTGTGGCAATTTTGTCAGCAGAGCAAATAACAAACAAAATATATGGACTTGCATAGAGGGTGATCCCATGAAGCCGTAAGAACTGGTCCTGCAGCCCGGGCTCCTGACCCTGTAGTATGGGGTGAGACAGTGGATGGTCTTAAGACACAGACCCATGTTTCCAGCCATGCTCCCCTGGGCACCATGCTCCCATGGCACCAACTGCTGTAGGGCACCATCCTACTATGGACACTATCTTCCCTTGGACACCATCCTCTTCTGGGCACCACCCTCGCCTGGGCACCGCCCTTGCCTGGACACCACCCTCCCCTAGGCACCGTCCTCCCCTGGACACCGTCCTCCCCTGGACACTGTCCTCCCCTGGACACCGTCCTCCCCTGGACACCATCCTCCCCTGGACACCGTCCTCCCCTGGGCACCGCTCTCCCCCGGGCACCATCCTCCATTGGACACCGTCCTTCCTTGGACACCACCCTCCCATGGACATCTTCCTCCCCTGGACATCATCCTCTCCTTGGGAAATGGCAAGCTGCCGGCTTGTCAGGCTGGAGCTGCAGAGGCCCGTGGTTTTTACATTTTCCAGAACATGGGGCAGCAGGACCTCTTGTTATGTTTGCCGGGCACTTGGGTTCCTGGTGTCTGGGAGATTGTGAGCAAGGTTCAGGTTCTGTGGGACACGCTCAGGAATTCTGTCCTGAGTGACTTGGGAACTTCCCTGTTACCCCTCACTCGGCACGGGACAGAGACCACGTTTCCTTCCTGCTCCACTAGGAAGTAAGATCCATCGGGACAAGGACTCTGGCCGGTGGGCCTGTTGTGCTACTGCTCCGGTGCAGCCACACTACAGCGTGTGTGGGGACACGAGCATCCTGACCTGACTGCACTGCTGACACACGGGACTGACGGGGACACAGTGTCCCCTGCTCGTAGCCTGCTGTCTGGGGAGTCCCATCTGTGATGCATAAGAGGAGGCTGCTTCATGCCCTGCTGGTGGCTGGGCAGGTCGTGGGTGTCATCATGCAGCTGAGGGAAGTTCTCGGTGGTAAGCTTCAGGCACTCCCAGTACATCCTCAATCAGGGCCCCATTGGTTATGTTCAGATACAGACTTGTCTGCTTTGCTTAAAGAAGCCCAGCCCTGGCGTTCCAAGTTTCTAGAAAATTTTGAGCTCCATTAGCTGTTTCTAGAAAGTTCCAAGTTCCATCAGCTATCTGTAGAAAGTTATAAGTTGTTTCTAGAAAGTTCCATCAGTTCTTCTTCAATGTTCCTTGCAAAGTGGTTGTTCTTTTTAGTGTGAACTCTGGACTCGTGGACAGGGACTTGCACCCAGCAACAGGTGGCCTGTCTCAAGGGCTCCGGGCTCTGTGGACTAACATGCAGCTGCGTGGGAGTGTCTGCCTCCCTTTTCCCGGTGGTCACTTTGCATGTGAGTCAGACATGCAAAGTCTGCTCGGCCCCAGCACCGCCACCCTCCAATGTGTCCGCAGTAACCCTGGGAGCAGGGAGGATGCTCTTATCTTAGCACCGTGCCTACAGCTCCCAGTGTATCAGTATCCCTGTCGCATTGTGGAGACTCTGGAGGATGCCCAGCGTCAGGTGCCCCTGCTCAGGTGAGGAGAACAGCCGTTTCAGAAGTGGAGTCCGGACCATGTCTGAGGGATAGTCAAAGGAGCTGTGGGAGGCGCCCATTTCAAGAGTCAGGAGACCATTTGGATGATATCTGAGAGTCTCCTTCAGGATTCTCTGCCCCAGGACTAAACCAGAGGTGCAGCAGACAGAGGAGCTGGGTCCAGATGAAAGCAAAGCCCCAGGAGACAGTGAAATCCGCTCTGGAACCGAGGAACATCCCTATCCTAAGAGATACAGGATGCAGATGGGCGGGGCCAGACTGCAGGTGGACGAGACTGTTAGGAGTGGGACATGGCTCCTCAGTAAGGGGAGAGGACCCCTGAAGGGACTACTTGGGAAAGCCATCTTTTTTTTTTAATGTAGACATAGCCAAGGGCTTTCAAAAGTGGTGCTAGGGTCAGCTCCATCCCTAGCAAAGTGGTTCTGTGAACATACAAAGGTTGCAGCTAGGACCACAGCTAACCTGCTTGCTCTGCTCCTAGTCCACGCCTGACCATGGGACACTTTCCTTCCCCATCACTAACTGTTTCCCTTTAAAACTTTTCATAGCCATGTTTCCTTGTATTTTACATCGTCAACATGTTTTACATGATCGAAGTACTATTTGCTCCTGGAGACAAATATAAAAGGTATGCAAGTGCCTAGAGCGATGTGGTGAGGAGTGAGAGTGCTCGGGCCCCTCTGGGTGGTTTCTGGAATAGCCACATCTGGTTACCAGGATGCCACAGGCCATCTGCAAAAGTTCTCCAGCAACTGCACAGGAAATCCAGCCCATCGGGCTGAGAGGTAGCCTTGCACAGAGACGGTGATGCTGTGCACCAAGGAGAGGGGGACATCTCCCTATGTTCCAAGTGCCCACACCCAATGTCACTGTCTTTTAACTGAAAGGCTGATAGAAGTTTCTGGATGCTGACCCTCCTCACCCGTGGCGGCAGGACAGAGATGTGGTCCCTTCACAGTCAGGAGAGGGGCCTTGGAGAGAACCACAGGGTGGCAGTGTCTGTGGAGTGTGATATGGGGTGCCCCACGCATGAGAAATCTGGTGACGAGGGGTCAAGCTGATAAATTGGATAAAGGTGTCATAAGTGACTTCGAATTAGTTAACCAAAGCTTTTCTCAAGATGGGAAGAAGAGCAATACTTTCATAAAGAATGATGAATAACATCACATTCATTGCTTAGAAATGAAATACAGAAAGTTTATGCTTGATTTTAATTTTTGTGACTGTTTCTCTGGAATAAAACCCTTACAAGGGAAAAGACATGTTTGCTTTGGGAAATTCGCTAAAAAAGGAGTTTCCAATCTGTGAAAATGTCAATTTCTGTTCCAAGGCGAGGCAGAAGCAAAAGGGCTGCACAGAAGGAGCTCGGACGCCATTTTGGATATAACACCCTTTTGTCATGTAATTGTTCATGACACTCACATGTGCAAGCCTGAGAACCAGGCTGGGGAGCATGAAGCTCCTGGGCTCTGGGACTGTGTGACCATTCATGTTTGCAGTCACTCTCCCACTGATGTGACATCACATTCCACATAGGACCCTAGCGAGCACTTTTACAGTATCCGCTCTGTGCTGGGCAGATGGGCAGATGGGGTTGGAGGCGGCCTCGGCTGGCCTTCCTTGTCATAACCCACCGTACACATTCATCACAAATGAGGTCATTGAGAATGACATCACTCTCACCACCTTCCAGACTGCGGGACCTAAGGAAATACAAACACCCCTGTTTCTCATTTCTTCCTCTTACATAATCATGTCCTAAGTGAAGCAGGACACACACACACACACACACACACACACACACACGTGCACAAGCTCACACGCAAACACAGTGCAACCTGAAGTCGCAGCTGCAGCCGCTTTCTGAGGACATATTTGGTCGTGGGTATCGTTTATGCTAAAGGTTCTGGAAATACCAGGGCACTTGGACACCAGCAGGAGGAGGGAAAGCAGAGCATGGCTTTGGGCCTCATCCTCCTGTAGGGGATGGCAGAGGAAGCTGCTGTTCTCCTTGGAGGGAGGACTATATAACGAGATCCCAGTTCCCATCAGGTATTCAGTCCCGTAGTATTTGTGATTACCTTGATCCGTGGGATGCCGCTGGGGGCACCACTGAGAAGAAGCTAATATGGTCCCTACCTTCATGGAGCTGATATTCTAGTTGGAGGGACAGGCAGCCATCAGCCAATTACAGAGACACTTTTAAATTTTCAACTCAATTTAATGCTATGAAGAAGAAGGACATGTTTCTAGAAAAGTCTACATTGGAGGCCCTCAGGTGGCCCCGGGGTCAGAGGCCTCCCTGTGCCTTGCTCTCTGAGAGAAGTAGTAGCAGGGAGAAAGTGGCATGTAGAGGAGATTGTCCCAGGAAGCAGGACCTTAGGTGCAATGACCTTGAGCAGAACAGAGCCGCCTGGGCAGGAAGCAGGACCAGAGCGCTGTTCTGCCCCACATGCCAGCGTGCCTTCTCTACCCCACGTACTCATGAAGGAGCGGAAGGAGGGTTGGAGCCAGCAGTCAGGCAGGAGACAGCTCTGTGCTGTTTTCCTGTCCGAGTTCTCTCCAGCCCCAGCGCCTCATGTGTGCCCAGCAGGTTCCAGCATGTCCGTGGCTGGGGAAGCTGTGTGCTCCCCATTCCTCCATCTTCAGATGAAACATCTGTGTGCTGGTCTTGCTTTTTCCCACCATTTTACGTAGGTGTGTGGGGAGGGTGACTTGTCTACTTATTCATATGTGCCCAGATCAAGGGGAGCCCTAGAGGTTTAATGTAGGGTCATGAACTTGCAGGCTGACATGGTGATTGGTTGAAACATTTGGGGTGTCTTCCTATTAGGCAGAGTGGATTTTGCCTGCAGATATGTAGAAAGTGAGTGTCTGTGGCTGAGGTGGGTTGTCCTCACAGTAGCTTATCCTCCTTCACGTGAGAGAGTTATACGTTCTGCCATTGCATGTCACTTCCTGCTCCTATGGGAGGAACAGCCACCTTCCCCATGCTCTTTGGCCTTGGCCACATGGCTTACCTTGTTCATGGAATTTGATGCATGACACTCATGAACAAAGCCCAATGCAATTCTGCTTCTAGGCCAAGCCTCTTGCCTTTCCCTGTGAGGCCATTCTACAGGGCTGCTGTAGTACTCGAGTGCAGCAAGGGAAGACACAGGCAGGACACTCAGTCACTGACATGTAACATGAGTGAGAAGTAAATGTGTGTTTAGTAACGATTATTTGTTTTGCAACAACACTGACTGATACAGCACTTACAAATATTAACGGGTTTATCAGTGTTGGTTTGTTTAGCCTCGTAAATTGGCTCTTGATTTAGGTTGCTGCAGACTTCATTGCTGTCTTTCAAAAGCTTGCATATATGCTTATATCTATGTTTTCATGAACATGAAGTTTAATTTGTACCAATGAGAATATTGATAAATTTTCATTTACTTAAAAGTCCCATAAGTGCTAATGTTTTTGACATCACACTGTTGTGTATTTCATGACTGTATGTTAGAAGATATTTGTGGAGGAATTTTTTTTTTTCTGATTGTTATCTGGAGGAAAAAGACCATCTTACCTAATAAAAGAGTAATATGCAAATTAACCACCATCCCGCTATACCCACAAGCCACACCTACCAGCCAATTAGGAATGAGTATGCAAATCAACCCAACCAAGATGGCTGCAGCCACACAGCTAGCAGGAGGCTTGGGTTTCCTTGGCAATGGAGGAAGCCAAGCTTTCCACATACCCTGGCAGGCCCAGGACTCCACTCAAGGCTTCAAAGTTTCAATTTTAGAAGATAAATAATTCCCAACAAAAATGGCAGCAGCCACGGAGCTGGAGAGAGCAGGAGGCTTGAGTTGCTCCCAGCAATGGAAGAAACCAAGATTCCATAACCATGGTCTGCCTTGGCCTCTGCTGAAGGCTACAATGTTTCAATTTAGAAGATAAATAAATCCCAGATACCAGAGCCTCCACTTGGGTTGTGGTGGTGGTGGGGGGGGGGGAGTTGGCCAGCCTGTAAACCACCACAGACCCCTCACCCAGGCCGCCCCACGCCCTAAGGGAATCTCCACCTTGATTTGGAATACCCTTCAGGGCAAACCAGCTGCCCCCCACCTGTGCACCAGGCCTCTATCCTATCTAATAAAAGAGTAATATCCAAATTGACCATCACTCCACATATAAGATGGCTGTCCCCATGTGGACACAAGATGGCTGCCACAAGATGGCCAGCAGGGGAGGGCAGTTGGGAGGGACCAAACCTTCAAGGGAGGGCAGTGGTGGGTGATCAGGCCAGCAGAGGAGGGGAGTTGGGAGGGACCAGGCCTGCAAGGGAGGGAAGTTGGGAGGGACCCAGGCCTGCAGGAGAGAGCAGTTAAGGGTGACCAGGCTGGCAGGGGAGCAGTTAGGCATCAATCAGGCTGGCAGGGGAGTAGTTAGGGGGTGATCAGGCTGGCAGGCAGACACGGTTAGGAGCTATCAGGAAGGCAGGCAAGTGAGCGTTGGGATCCAGCAGACCTGGATTGTGAGAGGGATGTCTGACTGCCCATTTAGGCCCCATCCTACCCTCAAGGAGTCTCAGATTGGAGAGGGTGCAGGCTGGGTTGAGGGACACACATCCCTGTGCATGAATTTTATGCACCACTCCTCTAGTTTAATAATAATAATAAATAAAGTTTATCATGTGCTCACTGTGTCCATTATTATGCTATAATACTATGTGGTTTGGTGGACTTTAGGCTTAAAAATACCTTTGTATGTTTCATATATACACTTAAACATATAAATCTGATGTAAATATTTTAAGACAGTTCAGTCATATTTAATTTAATAATCATGATTATTGTGTTTTAAAAGGCAGTTAGACAAAACCAGGTGGATAACCCAAAGATGGCTCCATGGAAAGAACTGGCTCCCAGGGATGTAAGAGAGCCTTCGGCATGCTGACCTTTAGCATTGGTCAAGGCACTGTGGCCGTCTCTGGCCAGAGGCTGTGCTGTCCCCTTAGGAACTCTTTTGTGTGGAGGCTGTTCTTATTCATTGCTTGTGCAGTGAAGATATTCTCCTTTCCTGTTTCACCTCCACACTAGATGAATTAAAGTTATGAAGATTCCTAAAAATCTCTCTACGAGGTCACGTCCTGTTGTTTTCACCAGAAAACTTCCTATGATCTTCCCTGAGTGGTGGGAGAAGTTCTCAGAATGGCGGCTCCATGGTTGGGTTCCCTTCTTCCCTGCACCTCCTGGCATTTAAAAAAATATATATATATATTTTATTGATTTTTCACAGAGAGGAAGGGAAGATGGATAGAGAGTTAGAAACATCGATGAGAGAGAGACATTGATCAGCTTCCTCCTGCACACTCCCAACTGGAGATGTGCCTGCAACCAAGGTACATGCCCCCAACCGGAATCAAACCCGGAATCTTTCAGTCTGCAGGCCAATGCTCTATCCACTGAGCCAAACCAGTTTCGGCCTCCCGGCATTTTGCTCACAGGCAGTGGTGTCATCATGGCCTCAAGGAACATCACTCTCTTAGACCATCAAAGAAAAGGGTGTCCAGGTGCACCTTGCATGTAAAAGGGATCCCCAGTGAGTGGAGCGTGAGTTATATGCAGAGTTACAGCCACAGAGAGCCCCAGTAAAAGGCAGACACCCCTGGGTCTGATCTGGGGAGATGGATAGGAGTGGGGGTCAGGCCTAGGAGGCTGGGGGGCCAGGGAAGGAGAGCGAGATCTTCAAGGCTCAGATGCCTTTCAGGGGCCACAAGGGCATCTGAGAGGGCCAACCAGGGACCCAAGTGTCATCTGTTTCCTGAACAGTGTTCATCTCCTGACTCTCTAATGGAGCTTGTAGTTACCTTGATAATTTTTAAAAGCTGGATTAATATATTTTTTTAAATTCTTTAGGGAAAACCTTTGAACCAAAGGTTTTGCTGGTGTCCACTGTGACAGCAGAGCTCACAGCTTAGGAGGAGCAACTCCAGTGTGATGCCACCTGGTTTTCACTCCCAGGAAGTCACCGACCCTCAGGTTCCTGGTTTCTTTACCAATAAAGATAGTCGACCGAGGGGTTGTTATGAAGATTTTATAAGTTAATATTCGCAAAACACTAAAACAGTACCTGGGTGTTTGCATAATCAACTTTGTGTTTTTATTGAGTGCTGACTGTGTTCGGGGCAGCATGCCAGTTGCTTTCTCCCATTTAATCCTTGGCACAACCTTGTGAAGTGGACATTTCAATGCAATGTCTTTAATAGAAGAATTAAAAGTCAGAGTCATGAAGCCATTTGCCCCATCTGTATGGTAAGCAGTGAAGAGATTTGAAGGCAGATGGGAATGTCTTTTTCAAGTTAAATTTATGTTCACACAGAGTATAAATGCGTACAGACACAGGCTTGTCTTTTTTTTTAAATTTTTTTATGGATTTCAGAGAAGAAGGGAGAGGGAGAGAAACATCAATGATGAGAGAGAATCATTGATTGGCTGCTTCCGGGATCAAGCCTGCAATATAGGCACATGCGTTTGACTGGAATCAAACCAGGACCTTTCAGTCCATGGGCCAATACTATGCACTGAGCCAAACTAGCCTGGGAAACGCAGGCTGTCTCTCCATACTCTCTGTAGAATGGGTGCCCAGCATTTATGCTCAGAGAACCTGTGCCTGCACATCATGGACTCTCAGTGCCTGCCTGTTGCATCCTCTTACCTGATTCCAAGCCCCTGGCTCCTTCCACTGCCCCAAGCTGCCTGCCACCTCCCACTAAAGGGGAAAAGGAACCTTCTGGAAGTTCTGTGAGTATTAACCAGAGAGAAGAATGCAGCTCGTCCCTACAGTGAAACCTCTCCCCCGTCACCCTGCCAAGACAATCAAAACACTAAATTAACAACATACTTGAAAAGATACGAAATTTGGATTCTCCCCAATGCGCTAGGCTGTTAACTTGGAAAACCATGGAGGGCTGTGGCTACTGCTGTGGGTCCTAGATAAGGAGGCCAAAGGTTATCAGGAGACCAGGAGACATCCCAGGGGAGCTTGGCCGAGTTTTAAAGTGACTGATGGATGATGGACAAGTCTCAATGGACAGTGGTGAGCACTCTACACAGAAGCCATTGATGCTAGAAATCTTACTGGGGATCAAGGGTTTTGAGAAAATAAAACTATGTTAAGTCACCATTTCCTGAAAATGTCTGATGTCATGCAAACATGAAATGAGGAATTCAGTAAAAAGGGTCTTTTCTAAACATCACTCTGAAAGTTATCCTTGCCAGGGGGTGGTCTTTCTTGTGAAATTTGAAAATGTCTTTTGAGTTAAGGATTTGTTTTCTTCTAAAGTATTCTGTTAATTATTTTATTCTAACTCATTGTGTTAACTCGCAAAGACTAGGCTTGGCTTGCAGAAGTAGCTAGCCAATGTCACAGACGCATGTCCACACAGGCCCACTGGCTTTCAAACCCAAGTGCCTTTTCTCTATCTGTGCCTCCCACTGCAGATGGCCACAGACATGTTTTTCTTTTTAATCTGAACAGTGACTAGCTCACGAGTCAGTAAGTTTTGTGGTTAAACTTCTTGACTAACATTTATTAGACAGAAGTTATGACGTTCACTATTTACTAGCCACTTCTACCTTTTCCCTTAGAATAGATTATCTATCTATCTATCTATCTATCTATCTATCTATCTATCTATCTATCT
>JAAGEH010000289.1:922040-975563 GCA_011751065.1 Lasiurus cinereus
TCTATCTATCTATCTATCTATCTATCTATCTATCTATCTATCTATCTTGCTATCCATCTGTCCATCTGTCTGTACATCTGTCCATCCATCTATAGATCCATAGATCCATCCATCCATCCATCCATCCATCCATCCATCCATCCATCCAAAAATTTGCCTTTAGTCTAGAGGCTCATAAATGACTTGCAGAGTGGCCTTTTGTATCTCCTGGCCCCCTTCCCTCTCTTTTGTAATATTAAAAGGGCTTTTCTTCTTAATACACAGGAAGAAAAGAAAAAGTAAGTTTTGTTTTTTAGTTTCTAAGTTACCTCATTGAGAACTATCTCTGGGATCTGCGTTTTATTTTATGTGTTCAGTTTCTTAACTGAATGTGTTTACTCTTGCTTTAGGTAGGGCAATATTACTATAGGAGTGAAACTTTCATTCTTTAACCTGCTACTCTGTTTTAACTGGCTTTTATTTTAAACCAAAATCACATGTGTAGCATCTTTTCGTTCCATACAGTTGTTCTTGGCACTGTTTCCAGCCTCTGTAGGTGCAGGGACAGCCCTGTGCTGGGTGCACAGGCACCTCTCTTCACTCCTGGGAGGGGTGCTGGGCTCAGTATCCTCCAGCAAGGAGTGTCCCATGCCCACACTCAGCTCGCTTGCACAGCCCGGAAGCTTCTCCATCCTCCGACCAGGGACATGGTGCAGGCAAATGTTGCACCTGCTCAGGTGTCCAGAGGTGGCTGAGGTTGTCTCTGGCATCACTTTGCTGGACCTGGAGCCCAGGGGTGTTACCTAGGGAGACATGTGTCTCCTGTGGGGATCACTGGAGAAGGCTGACGACTGATGGAGGGCACGGCACCTTCTCTGATTTGATCCCATAAAGGTGACAGTGTCCACAGCGGGTGCATTCAGACCTTCATCCCTCAGCCACCATGGTTAATGCTCTTGCCTTCTTTTTGATCTGAGAACCTACAGGGTGACTCAATGGCCCTCTCAGAGCCTTAGCATCTGCTCTCCCTTGAGCTTTGGGGCCCCTGAAGCCCCTCTTTCTCCAGAGCAAAGCTGTGGGGCTTGGAGAGCCTTTCTAACCAGCAGTGTCTTCTCATGCATCTTCTTTACACGCAGAAGGTGCCTTCTCAGTAAAGACAAGGCGCAGAGCCTTCCTGCTGTCTGCTGATGACGGGAGGTCCATGGCTATGCAAATACTCTCAATGTCACAGAGCAACGTGTGCCGCTAGCCACCTGTGTGGACACCTGTGGGGACAGGTGCATCCCGGTGGCGGTGTGTGTGATGTGGGATAGACTGCCACTGCCCTGCAGCTACAGTTGCTACTCAAGTCCGCAGTTTCTCTCCTTATTATGCCTGTCAGGGACTCGGTCTCCAGCGACTCCAGTTTGCCCTCCACTGCCATTGTAAGTGGCTCTGTGTGTGCAGGGGAGGTGGTGGGAAGGGGGGGAGGTGGGAGGGGGGGCGATGGGAGGGAGTGTTATAGCTCTGCCATCAAGCTGATTGACAGTTGATCTGCTTCTTTAATTGAGTGGTGGCAAGCTTATTCTCTACTGCTGCCTGGGCCTTGAGAACCCAAGGGCGTCGCTCTCAGAACATGGGATGGCCGAAGAGTCAGTTCCTTTGTCCATTGTGATGAGCAACAGCGGCAGCAGGACAGTCTTGTAAGGGACCCCCTTCCTACGGTGGGACACTGTGGGAAGAGCAACTTCAAAGGTGTTTCCACAGCCTTGGTGTGTTTCACCTGCTCAGCCCTCCATTCCCAGCAGGCGTGTGTGCTGGCTGTTGTTTATGTCTGTGTCTCCAATCTCCTCTGGCCCCCCCATTCCCCAATTGCCGCCCAGAAAGCAAGTCCAGACAACTTCACAAAGGGAATTGTCTTTAAGAGATTTGAGTCCATTTGAGGAACAGAAATCACAAAACCTGATGAAATTACCAGCTTTATTTTGTTTTGTTTATTTTTAATAAATGCTTTGCGATTTTTGTCTGGATAAAATGCAGGCTGAATAGCTTTTGGTATTCCCATCCACAGATTACAAACTTCTATAACTTGCACCATTTTGAAATTATCTCCCTTTGTTAAACTTGTCAAATCACACACACAAAATCGAAAAAATACCCATCAGCATGAACCGCAGGTAACTTTCGCACTTCTGTTTGTGCGTGCAGATAGATTTGGCAACAAATGGGTCCCCAGTGTAAACCTGCAGTTTTATAAAGTACTCCTGTTGCTGACAGTTTGAGCTTCCCTCCTTCCCCTCTCCCCTCCCCCCTCCCGACTCTGGAGTAAGGTGTGTGAGTACGGAGAATACATGGAGGACCTCCAGAAGACCCAGGTCACGTGGGCGTCTGAGTGGTTACGGCCTGTCAGCATCATCGTACGCACCCACCGTGGAATTGTATTTTATACTCACCACATGCCTTCGTGTGCAAGATGGTCCTTGTAAACACACAAAATACAAAAAAGAAAACACACCCAGGAGTGTCTCTTTTCCCAACAAGAGAGGCAGCAGGGGCAGAGCTCCCTCCTGAGCGTGACTGCCTGCACTTCATGGCACTGCCTCCATGGTGACCCAGAGTGCTCTCAGCGGCAATCACGGCTCCTGGCAGCCAGGAGCGCTCCAGGAGAGGAAGCGCTGGCGTGCTGTTTGTGGGGTGTCCCAATATGTAAACTGTCCTCATGAATCCATAACCTGCTTTATCATTAAACAAAGTATTTGATTGACTCCTTAGTCCATGTCTCCCAGAGAGGACTACTGCATTAATACAGAAAGTTTCATTATTCATATAATAATTTTTTATATTCAAACCATTTAAACCAACTTCTTAGCCCTTTCCTCTCTTTCCCATCTTCTTTAATGCTTCAAGGACACCCATTCTCGGAGTCGTTTTCATTCCATTCAGTGAGCCACCCCTTGTTTCTCTCCTCTACTCCCCCTCCAGTGTCTGCGTCTTCAGTTCATTCTGCACACTTGTTTCAAGCTCCACTGCGAACCACAGCTTAACAGACTTTCCTGGCGCTAACTCAGGCGGGCCCCAGGCAAGGCTCCCCGCACTGCCCCAGGTTCCGTTGCGTTGCACAGGCACCATGTCTTCCTGGGATATTCTCTTGATGGCATATTATAGGCCTTCATTTCATTCATCTCTGCCTTTACTTTGTTACCTGTAAAATCATCAGGAAGAAACTACCATACGGAAAGGAGACATCATGAGAAGAGCATTAGTCAATCTGCATCTGGGTTCCAGCTCTGGAGCGAAGGAGCAATTGATTGGAGTAAGGGAGCAGCATCTTAGCATCAGTTTTCTCAGTTGCAAAAATAGGCAGAACTAATATTTTCTGTTATTCTTTCAGTAAGTATATCATTACACCAGTTTTCTATCTAGAGGGATAGATGGAATTGTCCCTCTAACGCAGCATTTCAATTTTATCATAATTATTTATTTTACCCTGTTCCCTCCATGAGACAGCCAGCCTGTGGAGGGCAGGCTGCGAGTTCTCTTCCTCCCGTGTTCCCAGAATATTCAGGACATGCTGTGCTTCAAAGTGTACTTGTGATAGGAAATATTCCAAAATGACATTTAATTATGCCCCCTAGCATGCCCCATGGAAACAGAGGGCTGAACCATTTTTTCCGGGCACACTGGGAGAAGAATGAGTGTTCTGACAAAGGTCACATTTTAAGGAACAAGTCTGTCTGTCCTTGCCTGGACTTTTCACACGTGAAACCAGTCATGAGCTTTACTTTTACTTTTGTCCAGCAGGGGGCAGTAGTGCCTTAAATAAAACCCTGTCTGTGGGGATGGGCTAGAAGCTCTGCACACTTTTATAACTAAGCGGATGTCTTAGAAATCCAAGAGAATGTCACACAGTTATTTAGACCTACATAGTTACATGTGAAATAGAACAGTTTAAGGCGTGTTCATCTTTTTAGAAAGTCCAAGTTTCCCATTTGCAATGCACTGCAGCTACTCTGGAAAAACAGAGATTGGGGAGAAACTAACTGCAGGATTATGTTGGCAAAAAAGGCCCCTCCAAGGCCAGCACGTGTTCTTAGATGCTGTTGGGCTATAAGTTCTGCAAGATTTGTGAAAGCAATCACCAAAAGGAATAAAAATCTTTCTAGTTCTCGCTTTCCAGACCTGCCCCTGCCTCTGAGACAGACACTTCCGTAGCTTGCTAACCGCCTGCGACAAAGAGAGACACTCTACAGCGCTGCTGAAAACTGGAGGGTGAGCCAGTACTCCCAGAGTTTCACTTGAGAAAATCAATGTTGCTCACGATTTGTCCTGGTTTTGAGAGCCCGATCCATAATCATAACATCCTTATTCCTGAATATTATGTTTCTTTTCCCAAAGGAGCAATCCACATTTTTCTCTTAAGATCTGAAATGAACAAATGTTTATTCACAACTTCTTGAAGTGTCCTTTGATTTTTAAAATCCTTTTACTGCTTTTTAATTACATAACACTGGACTGTCTTAAGATGTTAATAACTTTATAACTTTTAACTGCAGGTAGCTTTATAATTTCTCAGCCAATTGAAAGGAACAACTCAAATAAAAGAAAATAGACTTTCCTAACATATGCTGAAATGCTGTAGTGTGATAGTACTACATTCACATAAATAACCATTCTCACTTTATTCAATTAGAGCAAATTGATGATTTGCCCTTAAACCCCTCTTTAAGGTAATCCCCTTACCTAAGAGATTTAAGAAACATGGAGAAGCTATCTTGAGAGATTTGGTAATCCTATCAAGCTTTCGATGGAATAAAGTAATTATTAAGGATTTAGATCTAAAAAACATAAGAGTGGAAAGGACAGAAACATGTAGATTTTTAAATTTTCCAATTTAATAATGGTAATCACAGAAAGACTGGAATGTTCTATTCTCATCATTCCTGAACACTCTCAGGCACACACTTCTCCTCGGTCCACTCCTGTGTCCTATGTGGTCCTGAGTCAGGGAGGGTCGAGGAAGGAGAGTCAAGAAGAGAGGGGCAGCAGGAGCCCCCCATTTAGGCTTCCCATGGAGAACTGAGTCCACGGGGCCCCCGTGTCAACATTTAGGACAGACCAGGTTTCTCCACTCATCCCAGATCCTCTGAGGAAGAACAGGCTGGTGCCAGTGCTTTTCTCGGTCCGATGGGAGGTACCTGTCAGCCTCAGCGATCTGTACATGCCTTGCATTTGCCTTTGGAATCTTAGGTTTCCCGTTCGTTTCTTTTCAGCTTTGATTTGTCATGAATATAGACACGTGATCCTGTGTCCATTGCTTCAAAGATTTAGGATGGGGCTGGTAGAAGAGGAGGATTCTCCTAGTCTGTGTCCATCCATGGTGGAGCATGAAGGCCAGAATCGGTGCCTGTAGTCACCAGCAGGTACCTGAAGGGGGCGCTGGAAAGCACATTGGGAGTGTGGGCAGAACTCACACAAATGTGGGCGAAGCAGGGTTTAGGTGGCTGGGATGCCTTCTCAAACAATTTTTAAAGTTAATTTGCATTGTTTCTAGAAGTGAATTCTTTTTTAAAAACATTTTTAAAAGTAATACGGTTTTATTGACTTTTAGAGAGAGAGGAAAGGAGAGAGATAGAGAGAGAAACATCAATGAGAGAGAAACATCATCAATTGGCTGCCTCCTGCACACCTCCTACTGGGATCGAACCCGAAATCTGGATTTGTGCTCTGACTAGGATTCTAACTGGTGACCTCTTGGTTCATAGGTCGAAGCTCAACCGCTGAGCCACACTGTCTGGGCCTAGGAATGAACTCTTTTATTAACTTTTCCAACTGGGGTGGGGAGGGTCTCCATTCCAGCTCCTCCTTGGATGTCTTACAAATTTTTTCTCTTCTCCCCACCATCAAAGAAGCATGTATGGTGTTCATGATTTTGCAAACAATGTGAACTGAAATTAATTTTATGTTTTTATTTTTAAAAACAAGTAAATTATTTCAATTCAAAAACCTACGGTAAAATAGTAAATTTAAAAACCTATACCATCCGGGGTGTGCCCACTTACAGGAAAATGTGGGGCCGAGAGTGAAAGCCTGGCCATCCTCAGCATCTTTGCTTCGATGCGCATCCCAGGAGAGGGGGTTCATTGTCTGCCTGGGGGTTGCTGCTGTGAACGGAAACAAACAGAGCTGCTCATGGGTGAAACGCATATTTATGGCCTGAATAACTGCCCAGATTCACAGACTGTGTGACAGTGCTGGGCCCTGGACCTGGGGCCCCATGGGGCTGGGGCTAGAGCGCTGATCTGCATGTCAATGCCAGGCCCTTTGGGAATAGCAGCCCCCAGACAATGCTGAGGTCTGGGTCAGGGAGAAAACCCATAAAGTGTGGCCCCACTTCTCAATGGCCAGGCCCTTGTTTTGTGCTGTGAAAACTGTGAAACAGGGTCACCAAGTCCATTCTCCGTTGTTTCATTATATTTTCAATGAAGCGTTTGAAGCCGCACGGAACTCGGAACCCAGAACAGACATCACAGGCCACTTGGTGGGAGGGAGACCCCTGTACTCGCTGCTGAGTTCCGTGTCCCTGTCCTGGGTCTGGGCGGGGTGCTGGGCCCTGAAACCTGAAGGGAACCCCACGGGTCAGGGAAGCACCGAGAACCCAATGCGCAAGGAAAAGCATGGAGGAGAGGGTTCTTCCAGCTGCTGTCACCCTCTACCTGTGCGACCTGGGGCCCAGTCTCACTGGGACTCCGGCCAGAGCCCCCTCTGTGCTGCTGTGAGGTTCCTTTGGAGACAGTGGTTTCCCATTTCTCTGTCTGACCCCTAGGCCTCCCGGTGGGAGTGGTAGTAGGACATTCGCCTGGAAGGCTGGAGTGTGTGTGTGTGGGGGGGGGCGGGGGGAGAGGAGGGGGTCAGGCTCTGCCTCCACTGGTTTGAAGACTGCAGCCTGGGAAGGACTTCAGGCTGTCTCCTGGCTCCTCAGTCTGCCTGGGGCTGCACTTTTCCCTCCCCCAGACAGGCCTCTGTCCAAAAAGCTTTTCAAACCCACTGGGACTCCTCTATTGCTCTCTAGGGACGATTAAGCCCTGGAAGTCCCACTGCGTGGGGTGGATACTGGGTGAACCACCTCAGTTGCTTGGTCCAGAGCCCCGGACAGTCTCCCACTTTATATCCTGTCACCTGTCCTCCTATCACCTGTCCTCCTATCACCTGTCCTCCTATCACCTGTCCTCCTATCTTCTGTCCTATCATCTGTCCTCCTATTTCCTGTACTATCACTTGTTCTATCATCTGTCCTATCACCTGTCCTATCACCTGTCCTATCTCCTGTCCTCCTATCTTTTGTCCTATCACTTGACTTCCTATTTCCTGTCCTATCACCTGTCTTATCTCCTGTCCTATCATCTGTCCTATCACCTGTCCTCCTGTTTCCTGTCCTATCTCCTGTCCTTTCACTTGTCCTATCACCTGTTCTCCTATAACCTGTCCTCCTACCTCCTGTCCTATTATCTGTCCTATCATCTGTCCTCCTATCGCCTGTCCTCCTATCGCCTGTTCTCCTATCTCCTGTCTTATCACCTGTCCTATCATCTGTCTTACCACCTGTCCTGCTACTTCTCAGCTGCAGGAGGACAACTAAAACTCACCTAATAGAAGAAGCCACTTCCCCTCCAGTCACATCTGCCTGGCACTGAGAAAAAGTTGCTGCCTTGGTAGAGAAACCAGCGGCTTCACTGCCTTGATTTTCAGGGAAAAGTTGTTTTCGGACCCTTCTCTGTGTCCTATGTCCCTTTCTGGCATCTTCTACCTCCGCCCCAGGAGTCTCTACATCTGCTCCTTTCTACGACCATGTGGACAACTCCAAAAATGGTCATTTTGACCCAAATTCTCTTTCAGTAGCTGAGCTGTCTCTCTGGTATTCTCAGGGCTTGTTTACTTCTCCCAAACCTGATACATTCATCTAACACTCAGCCCTGGAGATTACTTTCTTGTGCTGGTTTTGCTGTTTTGTGTCCCCAATTCTCCCACTTGTCCAGAAAAATGAGCACTGAGTTGAGGAATTCCTTCTCCAGAACAGAACTTGGCAGGAGCGGTGTGCGATGTGAGGCTGGGTCAGGGAAGGCTTTGGTGCCTCCTCTCCCCTCCCCACTTCCTCAGAGTCTCACAGCCTGTAGAGCCAGGCCCCTATGTGAGGACAGTGTCACTGCCAGCAAGGCTTGCAGCCCATGGGAGCCATGAGGGCCTTTAGGTGGCAGCCCCAGCCACTGAGGGCAACCGCCTGGGAGAACCACAGGTGAATAGTTCCTGAGACCCAGCTTACAAACGGTCTGCAATCACAACTGCCCTCAGATTATGTTTGGTGTGGTTGGCTAAGCAGTTTAGGGTGCCTGGCTCAGCAGAGTTTGGGATGGTTGGCTATGCATCCAGAGACATACGGCTTCAATCACTCTTCAACATTCACATATTTTTCTATGCCTGTATTGTTGAGTCCTCTGGCTCTGACTTTGAAAAGATTGGTATCCGTCCCTTCTTTGATGTGATGGCCATGTTACCTCCAGCTCAGCCCCATGAGTTCCCCTGGGTGGCTGAATCCTGCCTCCCTGCCTGCATGTATTGCAGCACACTGGGGGCCATTTCTCTGCCCCTGGATCCCCTGACTTAAGCTGCTCACAAAGGCTCCAGGGTCTGCCCATTTGCCTTCAAGATGAACCCTGGCTTCTGTTCCTGTGGTGCAGTGGAGTCTTGTTCAGAACAACCCAGTCCTCCGTGATTTGGTCTCATTAGGAGATGCGCTTGGGCCTCATGGTGGCAGCGTGTGCCTTTCAATCCTCTGGGGCTTGCCCAGTGACTTTCTTTGGCAGCAGAGTTGGCAGTTGCACACTCAGGCCCTGCATGCCTGCAGTCCCTGGGCTGACTGGATCTCATGTCACCACTCCGTGAGGGGCACACTCCCGTCAGGCTGCTGATTCATGGGGGATGGAGACACAGGAGGGGAGGGAGCCAAATACGATATGAGGAGCCCGCAGCCAGACGCTGAGAGCAGAACCACTCACTCTGCCCATCCAGATAGGCCCGCACCCAGCCAACCTGGAGAATAAATCCTGTTGCTTCCAGCCACTGGGTTTGGAGTGATTATTATGGAGTGACCTCCATGACCTTAACCTGTCTTTCCAAGCGCACCGTTTCTTCCATTCAGCCCTCTTCACCAACACACTCGCCCAGCCCATTCCTCTGCCTGTCTCCGCACCTGCTGTTCACAGTGGAGCTGAAAGAGTGGCTACAAGCTGAACTGTGTCACCTGGCCCCCAATTCCTGTGTTGGAGCCTCATCCCAGCGTGATGGTGTTTGGAGACAGGGTCTTTCCTGGGGTAACAGTGGTTAGATGAGCTCAGAGGGGAAGAGCTCTAATCCCATAGGATTGATGTCCTTAGAAGAGGAAGAGATGTGCTCTCTCCTCTTTCCCTCTCCCCCTCTCACCCCCTCTCTCTCTCACCCTCTCTCCTTCTCTCTCTCTCTCCCTCCCCACCATCTCTCTCTTCTCCCCAGAGGACAGGCATATGTGGACACATGAAGATGTCCATTTGCAAGCCAGGAAGAGAAGTGACACCAGAAGCCAGCCCTGGTGGCACCATGGGCCGCAAGAGAACAAATGTCTCTGTTGAGCCTCCCAGTGCGTGGCAATTTGTTGTGGGAACCCAGGAAGACTAGTGCAGTGCTACGCTTTCCTACTCCCAGCATCTCTGAGCTCTGTTCCCCACGTCTGACCTCCATATCTCTGAGCTCAGCTCCCCACATCTTGCCTCCATGTCTCTGAGCTCAGCTCTTTATGTCTGGTCTCTATGATGGCTTAGCTCTCTGAGGAGGGGCCCAGGCCCTTGCATCTCTCACTGCATGTGATTGAAGTAGATTCTTCAATATTTCGCGGGCTCAGTGCAAACTCAGAGTGGAAGAGGTCTTAGGTGCCAACTGACCCTCCCACTTTGATGCTGAACAGTTGGATTCAGAGACATCCAGCCACCAGGCCATGAGGCTCTGTGGGGACCATGGGCCAGGTACGGAGTCCAGGACCCAGCTCCAGTCTGTGGGACACATGTCCCTGTCTTCACCTCACTATTATTACCTTCTCTTTTTTATTTAAAAAATATTTTTATTGATGTCAGAGAGGAAGGGAGAGGGAGAGAGAGACAGAGAGAATCATGGGTCGGCTTCCTCTGCCTGCCCCACATTGGGGATCGAGCCCACAAGCCAGGCACGTTCCTTGACAAGGAATTGAATGGTGACCTCCTGGTCCATGGGCCGAAGCTCAACACTGAGCCATGCTGGCCGGGTTTATTTCTAATAATATTGTCTGGTGAAGCCACATTTCACAGAAAGGGAACAATAGAAACTTGGTCCTTCTTAGAGTGAGACACACAGATACCACATGAAAAGCCAGAAAGGAAGGAAACCCAGGATTCTCAAGGGATATGACAAAGCAAACAACACGCACTTTTGTTTCTTGCTGACTTATTACGTAAAAAATAAAAAATGTTATATTTGCATGTAGAGGGAAAGAGTAAAAACGCTGGTGCTAATCTAACTGCACGGTCTTTCTGGGAGAGAAAGCCACACTCGGGGCCAAGGACACACTGTACCCCTCCATCTGTGAACTCAGGCCGCGCTCAGGTGTGAATAAATGCCCAGAGGGAGCGGGACCCCACAGCCCACCCCACGGAAAAGGACAGGAGGATTGCCAGCTATTGGGAAAGCTCCTTTAAATGCCAATGGTGCTAATGCAGCCTTGCTGTATGCTCAGAGAGAAGTCAGTGAGTGAACTAGCGCGAAGCTCCAGCCCATCCTGCAGGACGTGTGAATCGCTTGGGGTGCCATGTAGAACCTGCAGAGCCGCAGCCACCAGGGCTTCTGTAATGGATAAACACCCCCTCCTGGGGACAGGCAGGTTCCCGTTCTCGTTCTCACTCAGCAATGCATTCAAAATACAGCCCGATGGAAAATAAACAAATAAAAACAAAATGAAATATAGCCGATTACTCAGGGCACAGTGCAGGCTCCCCCACCTCAGAGGTGAAAGTTCATCGCATGGACAGAGCCTCATCTTCAGGAAGCAGCCTGTGGAATGGACTGTGCTGGGAGGGATGCAGAGGCTGGTGTGCCTCCAGGGACATCCCTGCTGCACCGTGTGGCCCAGAAAGGACTCTCCACCCCTCTCTGCAGTACAAGGTGGTAGGTCGCTCTTGACACTTTTTTCTCACATACGTGGATGAGGTCTCACTCAAAGGAGAGGTTCGCCTAAAGGAAGGGGCATGTTAGGAAAGGCCTGCCAGCCGCATAGGGCAACCCACAGAGCACTGGCCTGAGCCCTGCAGAGCAGACGAGGCAGCCTGTGCCTGCAAACAGTGTCCCTCTGTCAGGATGACGCTGTCCTGTCCGCCCTCACACTCTGTCCTCAGAATGCTGCTATCCCTGTTGCTGCTGTGGGGCCCTGTATCAGAGGGTGCAGACCTCCAAGGACAGTCAGACACCCACCCACAGACACTGAGTGGGAAAACTGGGCTCTGAATCCTGAATAAACATCAAGGAAATGAACAGAGAAGCCTTGGTGAAAAGTCTACACATTGAAGAATGTTCTCTCTTGGACATGGAGAGTGTGAAATTTTTATTTTAGTTGATTCTCATAAAATTTACCTTATCTAATTTGTTCATTTCTGTTACAAGACTTGACACATCACCGAGCTATTGATCTAAGTGCCCTAGTTGTGGTGGGGCCTCCATGGGGGCTGCCCCGCAAACTGGCCACTTCAGACTGAAAGAAAGGAGACACTGGGTTTTTATGCATTTAGCAAAATGTTAAAATAGTATCTTTTTAAAAAATATATATAACTGAAGGTAATTTAATTATGGGGATATGACTATGAAATAAATATTGGAGAGTCTGCCTAGAAAATAGAAACTACCCATCCAATTCTATATAATAAAAGCCTAATATGCAAATTGACCAAACAGGTGAACAAACAGTGGGATGACTGGTTGCTATGATGCACACTGACCACCAGGGGCAAACACTCAATACAGGAGCTTCCCCCAGCACAAATTTCATGCATTGGGCCTCTAGTTAAAAATAATTTTCACAATAGTGATGGGATTGTAAAATTGTAAAAAATTGTGTAAAATTGTCAGATGTCCATAACCAACATGAAATCCAAATTGTATCCTTACAATAAATTTATTATTTTAATAAGAAATATCTTTGGTTGAAACTGGTTTGGTTCAATGGATAGAGTGTCGGCCTGCGGTCTGAAAGGTCCCAGGTTCGATTCCGGTCAAGGGCATGTATCTTGGTTGCGGGCACATCCCCAATGCAGGAGGCGGCTGATCGATGTCTCTCTCTCATTGATGTTTCTAACTCTCTATTTCTCTCCCTTCCTCTCTGTAAAAAATCAATAAAATATATTAAAAAAGAAAAGAAAAGAAATATCTTTGTATTTACTTAAGTATATGACAAGCCAGAATTTTTATATTAAGGAGCTAAAAGTTTAATCTTTGACATTTTCTATAAATTTATATATTGTATATACATATATACATTTATAGAAATATAAAACACATTTTACATTTCTCCCTATACATACACTTACTTATTTATACCAGAGGCCCAGTGCATAAAATTTGTCCATGGGGTGTGTGTGTCCCTCAGCCCAGCCTGTGCCCTCTCACAATACAGGACCCCTTGGGCAGGGGCCCTAGGCCTGGCAGAGATCAGGGCCTATTGGAGCTTTCCTTCCCCCCTCCGGCTGCTGGCAGCTGGCCTCATCCTGCCATAGCCACTGCTTGCCATCTGCACAGCGCTGTTACCCCTCCCCCAACACCAGTCACCTCCCTCTGCAGGCTACAGATGTGGAGTGTGATCACTTGGCTGGCCTGGGCTTCCTCTGTGGGACAATCACTGGCCACCCCGCACACCTGCCACAGTATCACTGGCCAGTGGCCTGGGTCTTCCTCTGTGGGGGGATCAATTACAGGGCCTCCAGATTGATCGCCTAATAGAGAGAGGACTGTCTACCTGCTGCAGCACCACCAGCTAGGTAGCCTGGGCCTCCTTCTTTGGGGCGATTGAGATGGGGCTCCATTATCGATTGCCCAGCAGAGGGAGGCACCACCTGCAGAGCCAATTCCCTCCCCCTGTCCCTGATCAATCACCCAGCTGACCGTTAGCCTGGGCCTCCCTCTTTGGGGCAATTGATCATGGAGCGCCCCCCATGGATCGCTCTGCAGAGGGTGGCCTGGGTCTCCTTCTGAGGGGCAATTGTGGGGCAATGATGAGGCCCCTGATCAATCGCATTGCATCCGCGTTGGCTGGCCTGGCACCAGTGCATGTCATAGGGTGGTCGTGTGTAAGGTAGTCCAGATAGTTGTTCTGCTGTTTGGTCATTCGGTCGATTTGCATATTACACTTTTATTATTATAGATTTATTTTTTAAAGTATTTGCATTTTTGAACCATTTGAGACTTAAGAGTGCGTGATGATTAACTTATTAAAAGAACAAAAACAAGTAGAACAGCACAAAGCCCTCCTGTCTGAGAAAAACCATTTATGGCTGAGCGTTTCTGCCCCTTTTCACCTGGAGCCCGCAGCAATGGGCTAGCGAGACAACACTTTGTGGGAAGCAGGTGCCTTCACAGTGTTACCACACATTAAATTTCTTCTCACACAGACACCCTGGGACCAGTGTGTGTCTTTAATTCCTTTTAGGATCCCCGCTCTACTTTCCATCTTACAGGTGGTAGTGAGATTTCAACAACATTGAGGACTGAAGCCATTGGAGGAAGAACAAAGAATCCTTCGGTGTCCACTTTCTACTAGTCACACTAGGCAATTGACGTGACAAGTCTGTGTTGAAGAGGAGAGGGAGGAGGAGAAAGCAAGAGCCCCTCAGTTTTCCTTCTGATCTCCATTTCACACCACCAATGCTGATGTCAGGTGAAAACACTATACAGTTAATTCAATACAGGAACTTGCATAGACTTATTGTTTTCATTAACTAATCAAAATCTTCATGAATGTAAATGAAATCTATTTTAGCTTCAAGGAATACCGTTGACTCTCTAAGAGAATGAAGAAGGATTGTATGAGAATAGTAACGGGATGGAAACGTGTGGTAATTATACGTCGACCTCACTGCACAACACAGTACCTGTGTAATCAGGGTGGTGGAGGGCAATGAGTCAGCTTCAGTGTCCTTGTGGTCTGGCGTACAAAGCAATATTGTACTTTTATCACAATGTCAGCCATGGCTCTAAAATTGATTTTAAGTTTATCCTTATTAGACACAAAAATAAGCTGTTGTTGATGTCAGTTTGATGAGTTTTCAGTATGAAAGTTCTTTGATATTATGTTACTTGTGATGTCCTTAAATGACAGCTCTAGCCATCCACGCCTCAGTCCGATGCTGTGCCTGGGAATAGAGATGGGACCCTGAATCACAGGATCACAGACTCCTGCTGAATGGAGCTGAGTGATCTCAGCGGCCTCTTCTTCAGCCTCTTAAACAAGTGTCCACGCACTTCAGCCCCAAGCTTGCCTTTCAGAGGTGCACGGAGCCTTTTCCACTGGACCCAGCGGCGCTAAGAGCAGCTGCTGGCTCCTGGCTCGGCTGTTCCCACCCTGAAGCCTCCCAGCCTTTTTCACGACACGGGCTCATCGCCTGTGGACTTGCAGACGCATAGCCTCAGCCTGGGTGGCCTGCTGTGTGCATGGCGCTGTGCGGATTCCAGGGCTCTGTTCTCTGTGTCAGCAGTTCCCGGGCTCTCCGGGCATAGCATCCCAGGAGCCGGGGGCAGCACCTCCCTCACAGCAGGTGGCCTTGGCGACCAAGGGCCAGGTGGCCATAGTGAGCGCACCTGTGTGAGGTGTACTGCTTCATTGTGGGGGTGCACAGTCCCACTGGTCACCAGGCAGCCCTGCATATTGGATCCCATCTTTTCTCTCAGCATAAACGACCGCTCTTGAGGAAGGCTCCCTGACACTGTTTCCCAGCAGCAAGCAGTCGATCTCAGGTAGGTCCTCACCTGGAGGCACAGCCAGTGTCCCCAGGCCTCTCAGCGGCCTGACTGTGCGGGGTGAGCAGAGTGCCGCCCAGGAGCCAGTGACAATGTCAGGGCCACAAGGGGTCTGGAAGCAGGTGGCACATTCACCCTGGGCTGTTCCCTTGCCTTTGTCTTGTCTTTCCAAGATAGAATGTCCCTGGGACAGGCACCTTTCCTCCTGGGGGAGCACAGCCTTGCCTGGCCCACAGCACACAGGCAGCCTGTTGGGGTAGAGGGAGGGGCACTGGGGATGATGCTGGAGGTCTCTCCAATTTGAAAGCAGCACTTGATGGATGAAGAATGCAGAATAGATTTCGTTGCTTTGACTCAGTCCTCATTTCTTCAAAGACTAGAGACCAGGTACACAAAATTCATGCAGGGGGGTGGTGCCCCTCAGCCTGGCCTGCACCTTCTTCAATCTGGGACCCCTCAAAGGATGTCCTACTGCCAGTTTACAGATATTGGACCTAAACTGGCAGTCGGACATCCCTCTCACAATCCTGGACTGCTGGCTTCTAACTGCTCACCTGTCTGCCTGCCTGCTTAATTGTCCCTAACCACTCTGCCTGCTGACCTGCTCACCTGCAACTGCCCCCTGCGGTCAGCCTGCCCTCCCCACTGGCCTTTTCACCCCAAATTCCCTCTCTGTTATCCTTATCAAGCCCAACTAACCCTCACTGATGGCCTGCTTGCCCCCAACTGGCTTCCCTACTGGTCTGCTCCTCCCAATGGCCTCTCCCACCAGCCTGATCACCCACAACTGCCTTCCCTGCACCATCACTTTGTCCAGAAGAATGTCCAGAAAGTCTCCTGGAAGGTCTCCCAGTCTAATTAGCATATTAACCTTTTATTAGTATAGATAGAGGCCTGGTGCACTGGTAGGAGCCTGTTGGTTTGCCCTGAGGATGACCTGGATCAGGGTGGGGGTCCCTTGGGGTGTGGGGCACCTGGGTGAGGGGCCTGTGGTGGTTTTCAGGCTAGCCACACCTCCAAGGGGTGAGGGTCCCTGCTGAGGGGGCATGGCCAGCCTGGGTGAGGGGTTGATGGCTGTTTTCAGGGTGGCCATTAGTGGAGATGTGCAATTATCTGTCCCAGAGACAATGTACCCACAGTATCCCTAGGTTAACATTCCTCCTCAGCACTTTAGATGCTGAAAGCATTCAAGCCATTGAGCATTCTGTTTTGCTCCTAGATCACCTGAACTCTGTTTTCAAAGTGCACAGGGAAACCGCCCAAGGGCTACGCAGCAGCTTGGCCACCTGTGCGCCAGGTGGTCACCTGACAACAGTTGGACAGTCTTGAACACACCTGCTGTGTGGAACATCACTGTTGCTTTCATTTTTTTCTAGTTTTCTTAGCTAAGTGAGAAGAATACTTCAAGCAGATTAGCATCAGGTGCAAATATAAAGAGACTGAATGACCTTCCCAAGGTCAACATACTGAAGTTGACAAATATGCCCTGATCTTGTCTCTAATCCCCATGTCACTTACCAGGCTAGCTCATCCTTTCTCCCTGTTCATCTTATTTCCCAGGCAACAGTGAAAGTCCATAAAACTTTGGAAAGAAATATGTTTTGTCATCAGATCTGAGACTAGAAATGCAAGGGTGATACTGCTAAAACTTTACAGCTTACAGCAGGGATTAAAATGGATTTCTCACAGCCTGTGGAACCCCGAGGAGATAGTGGCAAGTCATACTTCTTCAGAAATATGACCCCCTGTGCAGACAGGAACCAGCCCTCCAGCCTCAGGAATGGTTCTCCGGGGCCTGCTGATCATTATGGAGCTGGAGCTACTAAACAAAATTAACGACGACTCAGAACACGTGGCCGTCTTTGGTTTTGAGTAATGCATTTTATCATGTTTCTTCATCCCTGCCTACCATCAGCCTCTCTCTCAGACACCAACGTCTGCAAAACAACTGTTTGTGGACCTTGAGGTCAGAGAAATTCCGTGCAACTATCTTTCCTGGCTTTAGTACTTCCCTTGGGCCCTCCCTCATTAACGTGACTGCTCTGAAAGGAGGATGACTCTGGGAAGGTTCATATCATGGCTGGAAGGAAAGGAGTCGCTGCCTAAGGGCAGTTCTGTGGAGGGGCTATCAGAGCACCGCTGTGTCCCTCAGCTCCTGTCTGCGCTGTCTCCCCAGTAGCACAGCACCTGCCTCTGTTGGTTTCAGGGGGAAGCAGGCCCCGTTTCCTGAGCGTCTTTTTCTAAAGCTCCTGTAGGAGCCGAGATTTGGGAAGCAGCATGAACCAGGCAGAGGAGACACTGGCTTAAGGGTGTTACAAGTCCATCCCTTAGAAACGCATATACTTAAGGGCAGGATGTCAGCAGCCTGTGTCTCTAGTTAGTGGGTCATTGAAGTTTTAGTGCAGTGGTTCTCAACCTTCCTAATGCCTCGACCCTTTAAGACAGCTCCTCATGTGGTGGTGACCCCCAACCATAAAATTATTTCCGTTGCTACTTCATAACTGTAATTTTGCTACTGTTATGAACTGTAATGTAAATATCTGATATGCAGGATGTATTTCCATTGTTACAAATTGAACATAATTAAAGCATAGTGATTAAACACAAAACAATATGTAATTATATATTGTGAAATATTTCTTTCTAATTACCAATAAATGAAATTTTGTCTTGAATCGTGGTGTAACATTGGCAACAGTCTTCATATAACAACAGTAAACTACATTGCTACATTTTGCTACACCGAGGAGTGGTGTGTTGGTTTCTAAGACCATGGAAAATAGGTGTTTTCCAATAGTCTTAGGCGACCCCTGTGAAAGGGTCATTCGACCCCCAAAGGGGTCACGACCCACAGGTTGAGAACCACTGTTATAGTGTATGTTCCTTTTAAACATTTGCTCCAATCATCATTCATTACCTTTGCTATAAAAATAATCAGTATAGTCTGTAAAATATTAAAATATATAAATGTTTGAAAATCCTATGTAATAAAAGGCTAATATGCAAATCAACCAAAAGGGGGCGGGGAGTGGCAGGGGAGACCGCCAATCACTATGACACGTACTGACCTCCATGGGACAGATGCTCAGTGCAGGAGCTGCCCCCGAGTGGTCAGTGTGCTCCCATGGGGAGAGCACAGCTCAGCCAGAAGCCAGACTCACAGCTGGTGAGTGCAGCAGCAGTGGTGGGAGCCTCTCCAGCCTCCGTGGTAGCACTAAGACGTCCCAGAAGGGCTCCTGGACTGCAAGAGGGCACAGGGGGGCTGAGGGACCCCCCCGCCAAATGCACAAATGTCATGCACCAGGCCTCTAGTTATCCATAATTAAGTTAGCAAATAGGGGTGCATAAGCCTTGTGAGGCACACAGGGGTCTTTTACATCTCCCAGGTGTTGTTTTGGGGCAGGGGCTCAGTCAGTGCTGTCAGATGGCAACAGATTCAGCTGAGTGAAGAGATGTTTTTCGCAGACACAGGGCACGCATCCAGCATCATTGCTGATGTGGGAAGGTGTAGGGCCAGCCATTTTTACAGCCCCTGTACTCATTTTTTTTTTCAAAGACTTGCAGCAAATTTATGTTGAAGTTTCTGTCGAAAGACAATGAGACTGTCTTATCAGGATTCCTATCAAACAGACTGGCCAGCAAATGCTTCCTCCCTGCGCTGAACAGAAAATAAGGGGCAGCTTTGCCTTCCGGCTGTCGGGTGAAGGTTCATGGCATTGGAATAACCAGAGGCTTGGACTCTCCCGCTGTTGTCTTTCTCTGGATGTCACAAGACCAGGGAAGTTATGAGAGGCGGGGGAAAGGCGATTTTACTCAGCATACAGTTTCTGCTTGGTTCCAGATAATACATCACATGGGCTGTCTGCAAACAGTGGATAGTCACTGAAGATCTTTGAAGGCTTAGCATTCCTCCCACTACTAAGTTAGTCTGTTTTTAAAAACTATGGTTTGGGGCAGAAAGTTAATACACACAATCTTATATAATAAAAGAGAAACAAGTAAATCGACAGTACCTCCACTACAGTCACCAGCCAATCAGGAGGAATATGCAAATGAACCCACTATATACAGGCACCCAATGGCCTGTAGGTCTGTGCATAGGCCTGGAGCAGATCAGGTCCCAGAAATTCCCCTGGCCTATGGGCACAAACACAAATTGTCTGGGGCTGGGGCAGAATACCTGGGTTTGTGGAAGGCAGGCATCTGCCCCACCCTGACTGCTCTGGGTCAGTGGGCAGCGTGTGGAAGTGTGGGGCTGCTGGTGGGCTGGGTGGGACGTCTTGCCACCCCCCTGCCCAGAGCATATTGCCCAAGGTAACGAAACCAGGCGCCCATCTCCAGGCCTGTGGGCAGCGTGCACAGGCATGAATAGGCTGGTGGGTGGGGTAGGGTGGGACGCCTGCATTCGTCGCCTTCGAGCAGTGCGTGCAGGTGCAGAGTGGCTGGTGGGCAGCACACTTTGGGCCAGTGGGCAGTGTGCACAGGCATCCTACCCCACCCAGGCTGCTCCAGGCCTGTGGTCAGTGCGGAGAGCCTCTGGGAGTGGGAGGCGGGCTGGCGGAGGGCGGCCAGTACTCCCCACATGGCTGTGGTGGCAGCCATGAGCATGACAAGTGGAGCCTGAGGGCTGACCTGAACTAGCTCCTGCAGGTCAGCAGTGCCAAGGAGTGGCTGCACAAGTCCCACCGCCAGTCCCAGAGAGTGCGATCACAGAGACAGCCAACGTGGCGGGCCAAGTTGACGTCCTCCTGGCCGTGCCACAGGGGTTTGCGGACCTGCACAGCTGCAGGCCTCCTGTGCGGTGCAGGATTCCTCTCCTCCCCCCTCTGCTGTTCTGGGTGCTGAGGGTGGGCACCTGTGAGGTGACAGTGAGAGGGCGGAGTGGTGATGCTCTGCTCCCGCAGAGGCCAGTGTGGCCACAAGATCACCTCCGTGGGGCTAATGCAGGTGCTGAGGCGGGAGCAGGTGCAGACAGACACAACTGATGGGCATGGGCAGCCCTCACTGAGGTGCCTTCGGTCAGCATCCAATATCAGGAATCCAGAGGAGGCGAGGAGTTCCGTCCTCTCAGTGAATCAGTGGGATAGTCAGGGCGACTGCAGAGGAGGAACGTGCACTTTGGGTGCCGGCGCCCGTGAGTGAAGACCGCTCTGACTGAACCTTGCTGGCTTCTGCTGGGCAGCGGTGACAGGACATGCTTTTCTGAGTTAGAGAAAACATTGATTCTCCTGCTGACTGAGAAGGTGGAAAGTGGATGGCAGACATGGGGGAGTGAGCGAGGTTCCCTGTCTAGGGGCTCCAAATCTGCTGTTGGTTCCTTTCACAGCTGACTAGAGATATACAGGGTGTCCCCCCAAAATGCATACACACTTTGAATACCTACTAATTCCCATGGGTTTAAGCATGAAAAGAAAGAAACAACAATGGAGCTGTCATCTGTTAAAAGTGTGGGCACAAATCAACCGTCAGACATTCCCCAAAAGGTCCCAAATTGGAGAGGGTGCAGGCAGAAATGAAGGGGGTCACCCTTCCCGCCCACCTCATGCACTAATTTCATGCACTGGGCCTCTAGTTTTATATATTTAGCTAAAACTACAGAGTTTAACTCTTACCTGGTCCCACACGGCAGTCTGAGTGAGTACCCATCTGCAATGAAATCCTTTTTAAACCCCAGACAATGAAATCAGGACTGAGGTGAGTCGGCAAGACTGTGCTCAGATGGTCTCATGGAAGCATGCCCCATTCTTCTTTAGCTTCTCTTTCACCCGAGGCCTCTAAGCTTGGTTAAATGGAAAAGCAGAGACTTTGCAAACACACACACACACACACAAAACAAAAAAAACAAAACAAAACCCAACAAACCAAACCAAACCAAACCAAACAAAAAAACAATCTGATGAGCACGTTTCCAGCAGCCACTGTGAGCTGAGCTGTGGGTGATGGAGGGAGGAGGTTAGGAGCAGGTGAGCTGAGGTTAGGAGTTTCCAAGAGTGATTCAAAGTGCTGCTTCTCAGAAAATTCCATTTGGGGTGTGTGTGTGTGTGTGCGTGTGTGTGTGCGTGTGTGTGTGTGTGTGTGTTTAGTGTATTTTCATTGATTTCAGAGAGGAAGGGAAAGGGAGAGATAGAAACATCAATGATGAGAGAGAATAATTGATTGGCTGCCTGTTATAGGCCCCCTACTTGGGATCTAGTCTGCAACCCTGGCATGTGCCCTGACTGGGAATGGAACCATGACCTCTTGGTTCCACTGAGCCATGCCGGCCAGGCTCAGAAAATTCCATTTGAATGTGATGTGTGTGGTGTTTAAGACACAGCCAGTGCACTCCCTGGAACTGCCTGGAACTGCTCATTTGTACCAGTGCTGACAACAAATAAGGCCTGGGATGAGCAAAAATGAGTGTTTCCAGCTGTGTCCCTGAGGTCTGTTCCAGTACAACTGTGTCCCGGATGCCGACAAAATAGGGCTCTTGCCTGTACCTCATCTTCTGAACCCAGTTCAGTTGTCCAGGGGACTGAGCAGCTCTGTGTTTCCCACTCCCTCCCACCTCATCACTGTCCCTCTCACTATAATAACTACCTGGATAGGTCCTCCCTTGCGCTGGGCCCCTGGGAGAGCCTCTTACCCGCTCTCCTGCCTCCGCATCTCCCTCCCCTGAACCATCCTGCACAAAGGCCAGCAGCTGTTTTTCTAAAGCAGCCCAGTTCCACTTCCTCCCCCGCAGCCCTCAGCAGCTCCCTGCTTCCCTAAGACCCAAACCCTCAGCCTGCCCTCACAACCTCTCACCTTCTAGCCCCAGGTTCCTCTTGCTTGTCTTGCTGGTTGTTTTCTAATGCGGCACTTCCCTTGTTTGCTCCCGCATTCATGCACAATTCAGTGCATGGATTCACTCTCCACCTGGCATGCCCTGCACCCCTTTTGGACCCCTGAGTCATACCCATTCCTCCTATCCAGATCTCGTGTCTGTGCCCTGAGACAGCCTCTGGTTCCCAGTGCTGAGAGTCCCCCACACCTCGTGCCACTGGGCCCTGCCCCCCTCCTTTGTGCTCAACTGCACAGAGGATGGCACCCAGGGCCAGGGTCTGGCTGGCGGCTCAGGGCACCACATGAGCTTGCACACAGCAGACACGCTCCCTCACAGGTGGGGCCCGAGTAGGAAGTCAGGAGGTGGCAGAGCCCTCATAAGGACCGGGTCCTCCTCCCTCGCCTGCAGCTCCTGGCAGCTCTGGCTCCTGGGCTTCAGAACACAGTCCCGTCTCCCTCTCTGCACGGGGCTGTGCGTGTCCATACTTCCTCTCACAGGAGACCTGTCACGTGGCGCTAACATTTACCCTGAAGCTTCATCTCATTTTTGTTGTTAATCCTCACCAGAGGATATGTTTCCATTGGTTTTTAGGGAGAGTGGAGGGCGAGGGAAAGACAGAGAGACATCAATGTGAGAGACACACACCCATGGGTTGCCTCTTACATGAGCCCTGACCAGGGCCAAGGCTGGGGAGGAGCCTGCAACCAAGATACATGCCCTTGACTGGAATTGAACCTGGGACCCTTTGGTTCCCAGGATAATGTGCTATCCACTAAGCCACACCAGCTAGGGAGTGGCTTTGTCTCCTCTTGATCACTATTGCAAAGGTGGTTCCAAGTAAGCCGCAGGCCCGGCCCAGGGGCAGGGCTCTCACTATCTCCCTGAAGGGGACACAGCCCAGTCATGAGCTTAGCAGCCGCTTGAGGGCTCACTGAGGCTTCAGCACCTTTCTGGCCAGCAAAGCGTGGGGACGATGCCTTCTTCATACCATTCCTCCCTCGCACCTGACATTTGCTCAGTGGCCCACCTGACACTGGACTGAATCAAATTGTTCATCTAAACATAATTGGACAAATCATGAAAATGATTCCCAGGCTGCCAAGAAAGACTGGCTAAGCATCAGTAAATGTGAGGTGTTACAGAGCCTCAAACACCAGTGCTTAGTAATCAACACATTTTAAAAATCTCAAATACGCCACCAGAGCCCTGCCCTTTCTATGTGTGAGGTGGGTGTGGAAGGAAGTAATTATCAGTTGAATATGCCTTTAGATGGGCTAATAAATGGCTAAGTAGGAAAATTAGGTTAAAACTATTGTGTTATCTCCCATTTGCAAGGAGGGAGCCTTTAGAGAAAATGTTGAGGCCCATCAGGCCCAGAACATTCTCACATGAAGTCAGTGAGCTGGGCTGGAAAACTATGGCGTCCAGCCATGAGGGGCCAGCTTACCTGCCCATGTCAAGGGCTGGGACCCATTCATCTTTCCAAGCAGGTGACCCTCAGGGAGAACAGAGTGGGGACACCACCACTGCAGACTAAGTTCAAGAAAATTGTGTCCAATGTCACAAGACAAATCAGAGTGAGTGGTGTTTGCTGTGTTCCAGTCTGTCACCAGGGGAAGCCAGTGGACAGATGCTGGTGTCACTAGGGAGTGGGGCAGTATGTGAAGTGTGGAATGGGTGTGTGAAGCTGGGAATGGGTGTGAAGCTGGAAATGGGTATGAAACTGGGAATGGGTGTGAAGTTGGAAATGGGTGTGAAGCTGGGAATGGGTGTGATGCTAGAAATGAGTGTGAAGCTGGAAATAGGTGTGAAGCTGGAAATGGGGATGTGAAGTTCAAATGGGTGTGTGAAGCTGGACATGGGTGTGAAGCTGGAAATGGGTGTGAAGCGGGAATGGGTATGAAGCTTGGAATGGGTGTGAAGCTAGAAATGGGTGTAAAGCTGGAAATGGGTGTGAAGCTGGAGTTGGGTGTGTGAGGCTGGGAATGGGTGTGAAGCTGGGAATGAATGTGAAGCTGGAAACCATAAGGAAAGAGCAGGGGGCAGCAAACATGGAGATAATGCTCAGCAATGCGAGTCCTTTCCATCAATGCAATGAGACTTACGTTGGGCAGCATATCCTTAAAGGGGCGCCCTCACATTCAATGTGTCCTGTGCACTGCTCAGTAAGCAAGCTCAGGAGCAGAGCTCTTGCTTTTAAGAATATGCTGAGTGAGGTGGTGATTGACAGAGTGAACGGGATGCCTGAGGCCCTTCACATGGGCACATGTCGATGCATAAGCAGGCCACGTGGCCCTGGCTTTGTGAAGATGACTCAGTTCTCTGCTGGCTGAGGAGGTGCCATCCCACTAACCCTGTGCGGGTTCCTATTGCGTGATCCCCTGAAAGCTGCGACACCACTAGTCTCAGCTTGCTGCTCTGGCTTGAAGAGGACTGCCATTCTGTTGCTGTTGAAGCCAGCAGGGGGCACAGCACCCCTGAGCAAGCTGCCTGGCCTCTCTGAGCCCCGTTTCTCACCCACAGACTGGGCAGAGCTCTACCTTGTGGGATTTTTATTAGAATTAAGTGAAAACATGCACTTAAAATGCTTCACTGGAAGGCAGGCAGCACATTCTAACTGCTGTCATCCTCATCATTCTATTGGAAACAGTTCAAAGCATCCCTCAGTGAGGAGCAATGGTGCTCCAAGCTTGCCTCTTATTTCATGACCACATAAAGCTCACAAATCAATTGCAGTTTATCTTCCTCTGGACTGTTAAAGGTATGCTGCTGCATTCTGTAGAACTGCAAGGCTACACAAGGAAATCTGCCTCGGTGACCTTGTGTCTTTCCGTAGGTGGGTGTTCGAAGCAGACTCAGTGTTACACAGTTCTGCCCAAGGCACTGGGCTGAGCTCTCCAATGGAGTGTTTGTTCTCATCTTATTTGATGACAGGCAAACATGCCAAGGACATGTGACATCATTAAAGCCTAAAGCTTCAGCATTGAGTATTATTCCCAAGTGATCCTTTTATTAACTTATGAAACGTGTGGCCTGCACTGACTCAGGGTTTCTGTCCCACAGAAGAACAGCACGGTCATCAGTGACGTTGGTAAAGGTGACCTCAGACTGACATTGAGGCAGGTTATAGTAATATCATCATGCCGCGGTCTAAGAAAGACTGCCTTGTAATTCTGCGAAGTCTGAGGATAATCACCACAGCCATGTCTCTGTTAATTTAAAAAGTAAATTAGCAATTAAAAACTAGGCAAGGAGCTAAACACGGACACCTACTTCACTTTCACTTCTCTGATCATCTCATTTCTTCCTTAGATAATAACAGCTGAGAAAGAGAAACCAAGAAAACAAGTGTCCTTTCTACAACTTTCCTAGTGAAAGCCACTATTTTTTCCTTGCCAGCTTGATTTTGTACAATCATTTAATACCAAGGTATCCCCTTGACCATCCAAAATGTTAAAAAAAAAACACATTCTTATTGATTTTAGAGAGAGAGAGAGGAAGGCGGGAGAAAGAGAGAGAGGAAAGGGGAAAAGAGAGAGAAAGAGAGAGAGAGACATTGGTTTGTGGTTACACTCATTTAGCATTCATTGGTTGTGCCCTGACCTGGTGTCAAACCTCAACCTTGGTGCATTGGGATGACAGTCTAACCAAGTGAGCCAAGGCATAATGATTCATTAAAAAAAAAATCTTTATTGTTGAGAGTATTACAGAGTTTCCTTTATTTCCCCCCATAATCCTCCTCCACCTAATTCCTGTCTCACCCCAGGCCTTCACCACTCTGTTGTCTGTGTCCATAGGTAATGCATATATGCATATGTTCTTTGGCTAATCTCTTCCCCACCCCGCCCCCCTTCCCTCTGAGATTTGTCAGTCCATTTCATGTTTCCATGCCCCTGGTTCTATTTTATTCATCAGTTTATTTTGTTCATTAGGTTCTTTGTTCATTTACTGTATTTTGATTTTTAGATTCAATTGTAATAGATATGTATTTATTTCCATTTTATTGTTCATATTTTTTTATCTCTTCTTCTCCTTCCCTCCTCCTCCTCCCCTTCTCCCTTTTTCCTCCTCTTCATTTTTCTTATTTTTTTCTTCTTCTTTCTTCTTGACATTTCAACATCTCATATAATGCTGATTTGGTGGCAATGGACTCCTTTAGCTTTTTCTTCTCTGGGAAGCTCTTTATCTGATTCTCAATTATAAATGAGAGCTTCGCTGGGTAGAGTAATCTTGTTTATAGGTCCTTGCTATTCATCACTTTGAATATTTCTTCCCACTCTCTTCTGACCTGCAAAGTTTCTGTTGAGAAATCAGCTGGTAGTCATATGGGCACTTCCTTGTAAGTAGCTAACTGCTTTTCTCTTGCTGCTTTTAAGTTCTTTCTTTGTCTTTAACCCTTGGCATTTGAATTATGATGTGTGTTGGTGTCGGCCTCTTTGAGTTCCTCTTGTTTGGAACTTTCTGTGCTTCCTTTTCTTGTAAGTCTATTTCTTTTGCCAGGAAGGGGAATGTGTCTATCATTATTTCTTCAAATAGGTTTTCAATATCTTGCACTATCCCTTCTCCTTCAGGCACTCCCATGATGTGAATGTTGGTGCACTTGAAGTTGTCCCAGAGGCTTCTAACACTATCTTCATATTTTTTCATTCTTTTTCTTTTTGCACTTCTGATTGAGTGGGTTCTGCTTCCCACTCAAATTGCAGATTGGATTCTCAGTGTCCTCTACTCTATTGTTGGTTCCTTGTAAATTATTCTTTATTTCTGACTGTTTTTTTTTGTTCATGTCTTTGATGTTCTCATTAATTTCCTTCTGTTCTTTCATTTGTGACATGTATCTTTGTCTCTGCATTTTGGCTGCTTCCTTGTATTTGTTTCTATGTATTATATAGAGCTCTTATGTCTTCTGGAATTGGTAGAGTGGCCTTGTATCATAAGTGCCCTGTAGGATTCAGTGGCTCATTCTTCCCAGTCACATGAGCTGGGCATTCTAGGTGCACACCTGTGTGGGCTGTGTGCACTGTCCTGTTGTAGTTGAGCCTTTATTGCTGTTGGTGTTTCTAAGAGGAGTGGGCCTCCAGGCCAATTGGCTCTGAGGACCAGCTGCATCTCCTATGGAATAGCTTCAGTGCAGGAGACACCCATGTTGAGCAGAACTTGTGTTAGTGGGGCTTTGGTGCTCACTGAGTCTGTCTCTTGAGTGGGTTGCTTGTGGATGTGTAGAGCTTTGGGTATCTCAGGGAAATGGAAAATAAACAAAGCAATGATGGACCATTTATCTACATGACCATTTAGATCATTATGTTGGTAGGTATTTGACATGTGTATTATAAAAATTAATAAATTGAGAAATTGAGATTCCCCTCTACGCAGCCAGCAGAAGTAAAAGCCCACGTGTGGTCTGATGGAGTTAAACATTTTGATAAATATTTGCTGGTCCCTTTAATACCAACTTTCCCCTTTAAGTTAAAGCATTGATTATAATAAAATGATCTAACCCAAATTGAAAGAATGTTATAATAGAAAGCCACATAACCCATCAATTCCTCCAACGTTAAGCACAAGATGATGTCACCAACAATAGTTAATTTTATTATTTTGAAAACTGAAAAGAAACTCTTTGAAATAATCTGTTACAGTTTTTAAAATGAAGGATTAAAGTAAAATTTAAATAGAATGACTTGGAAGGTGTTATTTTATACAAGACAGCATGATGCCATTTTGAGTAAAAGAAAGTTTTTCTCTCCTGCTGCTTATTGGAATGAAGAGAAAATGAATTTATAATCCCTTTGATGGCCTTTGCTTTAATTAATTTGATTTTCATTATATGTTGGATCAGAGATGCCCATCAAGATGTCAGGGACAACCCCCTTTACCTGAAAAACCAGCTCAGGGTTTTGTTTTGTTTTTTAATTTATTGAGTTTTGTTGTAGCAGTTTTCTGACACTAAATAGTTCACCACAGAAAATAACATAGAAGGAGCATGCTGAAGGAAAATTAGAGGAAAAGTTTATTTTAGATAAAATGCCTTTAGCTGGGCAGTTGCTTTTCTATATGAATGGGGGTTGGATGGAAGTCTCAGGTAGCAGTTCTCATGGGTGTGAGCGTCATCAGATATCTGGGCAGCCAGGAGGGTCTTAGAGTTTCCAGTGGAGATAAGAATCAGTGGGCGTGGGGTGAGGTCCCTAGAGTGGCATGTTCATAAATATTACGGGCCGTTCTTACTCAAGTGACTGGTGGTTTGAGAAACACTGTTGGGATGATAACCTTTGTTTTATTTCTGTTCCCTCAGCTATGTGAAGTCATCCACACCTTCCTCACCTGAGCAGACTAGATTATTTTTCAGAGAAAGGTGGGGAGCAGAAGCACAGGAGCAGTCCTTTATCTACAAGTGGGATTGGAAGGCTCAATGGCAAATGCTGGCTCCTGAAGCATCTTATTGTGAGAGGCCTTCATTTTGTGAGTGTGCCCACCCTCCTTGTAAACATTGATCTGCAGCTCAGTGGAGAGAGAAGGGAAGCTCGGGCATTGCTGGATTCCCTTGATTTGATGCATATATCATGACAAAATGTCCCTTTGTTCTTTGACAGAAAGAACAATTGATACAGGAAGCTGGCCAAGTGTAATTGGAATCAGACTCCACCATGATAGATGAGGTTCAAGTCCTCTCCTAAAAAAACAGGCTGTCTTAACAGTGAATCTCCATCCCTATGGACTGCCTTTGAGCCTCTTCCTCTGGCTGAAGGCTCCTAACTCCTTACAAAGGAGAAGATCATGTGCTTTCTTAGGAACCATAGGTTAAATAACTCTATGAGTACTGTGTGCCACATGGGGGAATTGGGTTGCATACTTAAAGTACATTAAATATTAACTGAATTCATACTATGTCTTCATATCACTTTCCTGGATTGATCATTTATAAACTTGTTGAAATGTTAAAATTTTAAGAAATTTTCTAAAGTATTTCTTAATATTATTTTCTTACCTAATGATGTTAGGGTTGTTTCTGTTCATCTTGAAGGAGATACCCATGGTACTCTGGCTTCAGGATTTTATCAGGTAAAGCTAGAAAGGTCAACACATATATATGAAATAAAGAAATGAAGCAGAAATAATTGAATCATGTCCACCCACCAATGTGTGCATGGGTTAGTATGAATGATATTTGCTTACCAGTGTGTGCATGGACTACTAAGAGTGATATCTGCATGTGAGTGCATGCATGGCTACTAAGAGTGATATGTGCATATGAGTGTATGCATGGGCTACTAAGAGTGATTTCTGCATATGAGTGCATGCCTGGGCTATTAAGAGTGATATCTGCATGTGAGTTCATGCCTGGGTTACTAAGAGTGATATCTGCATAAGTGCATGCCTGGGTTATTATGTTTTGATCAGTATATATCTATACTACTGATATTACAGGCCTGAAAACACCTAGAATTGTGATCCTTAACCAAAGCTCATTTGGAATATGAAACTAAAATTATGTCATATGATGAGTACGTTACCAATAAGAATTACAGTTTGCCTGGTTAATTAATTTATTAATTTAATTTTAATATCTCCCTCTATACATCATAATATCATTTCTCCTCTCTTTATTGTTTCTTTTTAAAGGATTTATCAAAAAAGCAGGTTTTGATTAACATAAGTGTAGAAAAGACAAAACAAAGTTTCTAAACCCAAAAGTCAAATAGAAATATCCACTTCACATCTGAATAGTATTTATCTTAATGCTATTTATTTTGTGAAATAAAATATTGTATAATGATTATTCATTTTTCATGATTTAAAAAAACCATGCTTTGTATTGAACCACATGAAATTAACTTTTATTTAGACCCAAATAGTCAAATATCAGCAACTTGAAGATATTCATCCTTGAGCTTCATGTTCTGTTCTTGTGTCTGTGGCCATTGGGCAGGGGTGTGAGGCGCTGGGAAATCTTTGAGTACTTGGCTCATGATACTGTTTCTTAAGCACAGGGATTTATAAATTTGGTTAGTGTGTGGCAATAGATCATTACCTATTATCTGGTTATACTTGTACCTTATAGAGATTTGTATTACATAATCAATTGTGGTTTTATTATAACTTTTATTTTCTGAATTTCCTTAAAAGGGACATTTATTGGAGGGGAGAAAAAGAAAGGTTGATCTGGTATTTAGGGAAATCTCAGAAAACAGAGAAAAAGTATTTATTTGAGAATGTAGTAGGGAATGAATTTATGAATTTTCACCAGACCCCCCCCCAAAAAAAATCTATTTCTGTTGAATTGTCATATGTTTCTGTTCTGAACAGCACTTAGGGACCATCAGAGGCCCTGTGGGATGGGAGGCAGGTGTGGAGATTAGTGGCCAAGCCAGTTCCCCCTGACCTGCTCCCCATCTTCCAACCTCACCTCATCTCCAGGCTCTGGTGCTTCCCAAGCTACGAGGACTGGATACTAATCTAGTTATTTATTTTATTTTCATTGAAGTATAAAGAGTGTTCCTTTGATATTTTGAAAGGTGGAGGAATGAATAAACAGTGAGCAGAGCATCCTCTCATACTCTGACTGGTAACTTCTGGCTAGCGGATAAATTCCTCTTGCTATCATCGTCTCTCGATTTACATGTGTGGAGAAATGAAATATCTAGGCCTATTTCCTCCTATTATTCTTCCTAGTAAAAGAGTAATATGCAAACTGACTGCACCTCTGCTACACCAACAAGCCATGTCCACCAATCAATGAGGAGCAAGTATGCAAATTAACCCAACCAAGATGGCTATGGCCAGAGAGAGAGAAGGAGGGAGGCTTGGGTTGCACCAGTGATGGAGGAAGCCAAGCTTTCCATTACACTCTGGCTGACCCAGGCCTCCGCTTAAGGCTACAAAGTTTCAATTATAGAAGATAAATAAATTCCAAAGAAATGGCTGCTGCCACAGTGAGCAAAAGGCTTAGCTCTCCTCCAGGCTACAAAGTTTCAATTGTAGAAGATAAATAAATCCCAGATACCAGGGCCTCCGCATGGGTCATCAGGGGCGTGGCTGGCCTGCAAAGCACCACAGGCCCCTCGCCTAGGCCACCCCACACCCCAAGGGAACCTCCACCCTGATCTGGGACATCCCTCAGGGCAAATGAGTTGGCACCCACCTGTGCACTATTATCCTATCTAATAAAAGAGTAATATGCAGATTGATCATCACTCCAACACACAAGATGACTGCCCCATGTGGACACAAGATGACCACCACAAGATGGCCAGCAGAGGAGGGCAATTGAGAGGGACCAGGCCTGCAAGGGAGGGCAGTTGTGGGCAATCAGGCCAGCAGGGGAGGGCAGTTGGGAGGGACCAGGCCTGCAAGGGAGGGAAGTTGGGGGTGATCAAGCCTGCAGGGGAGGGAAATTAGGGGTGACCAGGCCCACTGGGGAGGGCAGTTAGGGGCAAACTGCCTGGCAGGGGAAGCAGTTAGGCATCAATCAGGTTGTCAGGGGAGTGGTTAGGGGGTGATCAGGCTGACAGGCAGAAGTGGTTAGGGGCAATCAGGAAGGCAGGCAGACAAGCAGTTGGGAGCCAGCAGTCCTAGATTGTGAGAGGAATGTCCGACTATCCATTTAGGCCTGAACCAGGATTGGGCCTAAATGGGCAGTTGGACATCCCTTGAGGGGTCCCAGATTGGAGAGGGTGCAGGCTGGACTGAAGTATCCCCTCCACCCTCCCTGCCCCCCATTCACGAATTTTGTGCACCAGGCCTCTAGTGATTTATAATTCTCTTCTTCATCCCAGGCTTTAATTTTGTATGTCCTGGCATTAGGATTCATTTTTGTACCCTGTCTTAATTCTTTATTTATTTTATGTTGTGAAACCCCAGCCGGATATGCTATTGTATTGACTGTTATTATTAATATTGATTCATTGTATTTCTGCTTTGGAACTTTGTTATTCTCTGAAGGTTCATTAACACTTTGAAAGCTACATTCATTTTTCAAGCCTCCAGAATCTCAATTAATACATTTTATTTGGCTTTGACACATACTGGAAATAATTTGACAGCATAGTAGCATAATAAAGGGGGTAGGGAACCTAAATCCCTCTCTCTTTGAAATTCCACAGCATGCTAGCATGTAATTACTAAGTGGATGCCTCGTGAGTATCCTCCCTGGATGTGGAAAGCATGCCCATGTTCAGGGGAGGGTTAGGGGGATAGGTTTATTGTTCTAAACCCAGGTGGGTGGATTCACTAACTTGCACTGAGAATGGTTTGGAACAATGGAAGAAAAAACCAAAGTGGAAATCTGTGCATAAGAGATTAAGGAGACCTTGGGAAGTGATGGAAGCAGCCATTTCCATCCTGACCCCCTTGGCAGTGACTGGCAGAGTAAGGGCTGCCACCAGGGTCACAGGAGAGAAGGCGGCTCCCTATCTGGTTGTCCAAGCCATGGATTGCCCTCAGGGGGAGTTCACAAGGCAAGCATGGGGGAGAACCTGGGGGCTGGGCACGGACCTGGGGCTGGAGCAGGACCTGGGGCCTGGGGGAGGACTTGGGGGCTGGGAGAGGAACTGGGGGTTGGGGGAAGATCTGGGGGCTGGGGAAGTTATCTTCCATGAGGTACCATATGTATTCCCTGAGCAATTTTGTTCATGACAATTCGGCCAACATTGGATTGTGATTTACTCTGAATTACGTCAGTCTAAGTTATTGCTAAGTTAGCTTGCCTTTCCGTTATGACGGTAAAGGAAAGAGTTGCCATGCAGGCGTCTACTGCTCCCTGGAGGTGACCCCTGCAGGTGTGCTGCTGCACCCGGCAGCCACCAGCGCTGCTCAGCTGGTCTCTTGCCCATGACAGTGGGCGGGTCACAAGCCCTCATTTTATGTTTCCCAACCAAAACCCTTGTACTGTTTGCCTATCCGTGTAGCAAGACATTCCTTCAAATGTCAGGTGGTAAAAGCTACCCGACTGTTCTCTTCCTCCATGTTCTGAATGCATGTTGAGAGGAATGATGACTTTGATATCTGAAAGGAAAAGTTGGGTGAATGGTCCTGGGACCATGGATTGTGTTGCTCACATCCCTAATACAGAGCATGGCTGGCCTTGGAGAGGGAGAAAGAGACAGAGAGAGAGAGAGAGAGAGAGAGAGAGAGAGAGAGAGAGAGAGAGAGAGAGAGAAGGGAGAGAGAGAGACAGGGAGAGAGAGAGAAGGGAGAGAGAGAAGGGAGAGAGACAGACAGACAGACAGAGAGAAGGGAGAGAGAGAGAGACAGAGAGAGAGAGAGAAGGAGGCGAGAGAGAGAGAGAGAGAGAGAGAGAGAGAGAAGGGAGAGAGAGACAAAGAGAGAGACAGAGAGAGAGAGAGAGAGAAGTAGGAGAGAGAGAGAGAAGGGAGAGAGAGAAGGGAGAGAGAGAGACAGAGAGAGAGAAAGAGAGAGAGGAGAGAGAGAGACAAAGAGAGCGAGAGAGAGAGAGACAAAGAGAGCGAGAGAGAGAGAGAGAAGAGAGAGAAGGGAGAGAGAGAGACAGACAGACAGAGAGAGAGAGAGAGAGAGAGAGAGAAGGAGGAGAGAGAGAAGGGAGAGAGAGACAGACAGACAGAGAGAGAGGCATCCAAATTGGAAAAGAAGAAGTAAAGCTGTCCTTATTTGTAGATGACATGATAGCATACATAAAAAACCCGAAGGACTCTATCCCCAAACTAATTTATTTAATAAATGAATTTGGCAATGTAGCAGGATACAAAATTAATGCCAAGAAATCTGTGTCATTTCTATACACTAATAGTGAAATTATAGAAAGAGAGACTCAAAAAGCAATCCTATTTACCATCGCACCAAAAAATATTAAGATAACTAGGAATAAACCTAATTAAGGAGGTAAAAGACCTATATGTAGACAACTACAGGACACTGAAAAAAGAGATAGTGGAAGATGTTAACAGATGGAAGAGCATACCATGCTCATGGATTGGGAAAATCAACATCATTATAATGTCCATACTACCCAAAGCAATCTATTGATTCAATGCACTACCCATTAAAATAGATTCAATGTACTACCCATTAAAATACCAACGATGTACTTCACAGACCTAGAAAGAATTCTTCAAGGATTCATCTGGAACAAAAAAAGACCATGAATAGCCACAGCAATTCTAGAAAGAAGAATAAAGTAGGTGGGATCTCAATACCAGACTTCAAGCTATATTACAAAGCAACTGTTCTCAAAACAGCCTGGTATTGGCACAAGAGCAGACATATAGACCAATGGAATAGAATAGAGAATTGAGATATCCACCCAAACCACTATGCTCAATTAATATTTGACAAAGGAGGCATGAACATTCAATGGAACCAAGATAGCCTCTTCAATAAATGGTATTGAGAAAACTGGACAGATACATGCAAAACAATGAAACTGGACCACCAACTTACACCAAATACAAAAATAAACTCAAAATGGATACAGGACTTAAATATTAGACGGGAAACCATAAAAATATTAGAGGAATCCACAGGCAGCACAATCTCAGACATATGCCGAAAGAGCTTCTTCACTGATACTGCTCCAAGGCAATTGAAGCTAAAGAAAAAATAAACAAATGGGACTACATCAAAATAAAAAGCTTTTGCATAGCAAAAGAAACCATCAACAAAACAACAAGAAAGACCACTGTATGGGAGAACATATTTGCAAATATTATCACTGATAAAGATTTAATCTCCAACATTTACAGCCAACTTATACAACTTAATAAAAGGAAGATAAATGATCCAATAAAAAAATGGGCAACGGACCTAAATAGAACCTTTTTGAGACAACAGAAGAAAGGCCAAGAGACACGTGAAAACATGTTCAAAGTCACTAATTATCCGAGAGATGCAAATCAAAATGACAATGCGATACCATCTTACACTTGTCAGAATGGCAATCATCAACAAATCAACAAATGACAAGTATTGGCGAGGATGTGGAGAAAAAGAAACTCTTGTGCACTGTTGGTGGGAATGCAGACTGGTGCAGCTACTATGGAGAACTGTATGGAGTTTCCTCAAAAAACTAAAAATGGATCTCCCATTTGACCCAGCAATCCCACTCTTAGGAATATATCCTAAGAAATTACAAACACCAATCAGAAAGGATTTATGCACCCCTATGTTCATAGCAGCACAATTTACAATAACTACAATTTGGAAACAGCCTAGGTGCCCGTCAGCAGATGAGTGGATCAGAAAACTGTGGTACATCTACACAATGGAATTCTCTGCTGTCATTAAAAAGAAGGAATTCTTACCATTTGCATCAACCTGGTTGGAACTGGAGAGCCTTATGCTTAGTGAAATAAGCCAGTCAACGAAGGAAAAACACCACATGATCTCACCCATTTGTGGATAATAAAGAACATTATAAACTGATGAACATAAGGATAGACACAGAAGCAGTAAAGTATCAAACAAACTGTCAAATAACAGCAGGTAGTTTAAGGAGAGGTGTCGTAGATAAGAGATCAACTAAAAGACTTGTATGCATGCATATAAGCATAACCAATGAACACAGACACTGGGGGGTTGGGGTGTGCCTGGGAGGTGGGGGACAATGGGGAGCTATGTATACATGTAACACATAAAAAAGAAGAAGAATGTTGGTGAAACATAAGTTCATTTTGCAAAAAAATATAAAAAAATAAAAAATAAAAAAATAGAAAAGTCAGAGTGGGAACCAGAGGCATATTTTGGTCCATAGCAGTGTCTGGCTCTTTCTCATAGCCTCTCTGTGATCTCGGCCAAGTAGCCCAATCTCATGAGTCTTAATGTCTTCATTTCTAAAAGAAGTGCATGGGCCACACAAAACATTGTAATAGAAGTATTTCTAATTAAATTACTTCAGTGGGAATGCCATAGGATATAGATAAATAAAATGTGCTCACATTAAATGCCATAAGGGTATAGATAAATAAAATGCACTCACATTTTCAACAATGACAGGCTACTACAAATTCAGAAAACCATAAACAAGCTTTTGCAATATCTTTGAAGAGATTATTGAAAAGCTGTGGTATAGTCATTCAATAGTCACTATCACCTTGACAAGCCAAAAGGTATTCTAATGTACGTTCTCCAAAATGAAGATTCCTTTAACAATAAGCACCAGGCTTTTAGATCAGGGGAATAACATACACACAGCATCTGTCTGTTTAGCAATGATTTGACAAAGACTTTCAGAACAAGTCTTGTCCCTAGAGGATAAGAAGTGGAAATGGTCCCTTGGATGGTACTATGATTAGGTAAATTACTTGCTGGCTGAGTAATCAAGTCCCAGGGATTCTGGCAACATGTTTTGCCTTGATATTTCTATACCCCCGTGGGCCAACTCATGAAGAAACCAAACTTTAGTGAGTAGCATGTATGTGCTTATGCACTGAGTGCTGGAGGCACGAGAATGAATAAGCCTTCATCCTGTTATGAGGAGCCGTGGTCCATGGACCAGCTTCTTGATCCAGTACTCCTAGTCCTGGTATCGCTTAGGCTGTCAGAGCCAGGGCTTACTTATCCCATTGGATCGCTCTGCATTCTTTTTGTGTGGCCATAGCTTACATTTATATGTTAAGAAACCAAATACCCATGCCATCAGCAAATAGATGAATAATTTGAAAATTAATTATTAAAATAAATTTAAGAGGGAATTCTTTGGGTAAGCCAGAATAAGCATTTTACCCTGTATATCTCATCCAACAAATCCCTAAAACCTGGATGGGATTCATTTGACATTTTTTAACAATAGGTGGTAGCTGGTGGGCTGGAGAAGACCAGTATCCAACATCTATTAGATAGCTGATGAATAAATTATTAGTTTAATTGCAAATTCTGTAATGATGGGGACAGACAGTGAGCTTCCTCTGGTCTATTCTTGCCTAGATGCAAGGCAGCCCAACCACCAGGAGAGTGCGCCAAAGTGTAAACAGTGCTCCAGGAGAAACCCTCTAGTGCAAGCATGTCAAACTCGTGGCCCACGGGCCATATGCCTCATTTTTTTTTGGTCCATGTTAGCCTTTGAGTTTGACATACTTGCTCTAGTGAGTAAGTTCTGTCCTGGTGAGTGGAATAGGAGGTCTACAAATATACCCAGAGAGTGGAGAAAGCCCCCACAGGTCCTTTATTCTTCACTTCATTCATTATGTTCTAGCTTGCAGACAAATGCAGAGGAGCAAGGGAACAGCAGCAATGTTGGGAGCAGAAGCCCAGACCTGCTGAAATTCAAAGGAAGCAGGATCTCCCCACTTAATTGGAGGACCTGCGATCCCAATTCGGTGGAGTAAACCCTGCTGCTTTTCTTCTCTCTGTCATGCTGCCCACTGGCCTAGACATGCCCACATTCATGGAAAGTGTACAAAACTGGAGTAACTAAAACCTCAGCTTTCTGGTCAAGGGCCCAAAATGGAAGGAACTTGGAAAAGGGAGACCTTAAGGTCATTTATAAACTCCTGGGCTCACTCCTGAGCTCTATCTCTGTGGATTTGATCCCAAACACAGACTAACAGATACTGAGAACTAATAACAGACCTACAATGGTTCAGCTACCAAGCTGACTCTAAGTGACTCTCATAAGAGGCAAATCAAATGACACTGCAAAGGTTTGCAAATGGAACTGACATTGGACATAATATTCATGTCATCAGACTCTCAGAAAAAAAAGTATTTGAAGAAATGATGGCTGAAAATGACTGAAATGTAACGAAATACATAAATCTACAGACTCCAGAAATTCTGGAAACACAACATGATAAACACGAGGAAATTGAAGCCCTGATACATCAGCATCAAACTGTTGAAAGTTAAATATGAAAAAAAATGTGACACCTAGAAAAATTACCCACTGCACTTAGGGAATGACTCAAATGACTTTGTGTTTCTCTTCAGAAACCATGGCGCTCAGAGGAAGAGGAGCAACATTGTATAGTGCTGCAGAAAGAAAACTTACCCCATGTTCAGTAAAAATAAAAGGAATAAAAACATTTTCAGATGAAGGAAAAGTAAGAGAACTTGTTTTCAACAAAACTGTTATAAAATAATTGCTAAGCCATAGCCAGTTTGACTCAGTGGATAGAGCATTGGCCTGCAAACTGAAAGGTCCCGGGTTTGATTTCAATCCAGGGCATGTACCTCAGTTGCAGGCTCATTCCCTGGCCCTGGTTGGGATTTGTGTGGGAGACAACTAATCAATGCTTCTCTCTCTCTCTGTCTCTCTCCACTCTCTCAAAAAATCAATGGAAAAATATCCTTGAGTGAGAATTAATAAAATAATTGCTAATACAAGTTCTTCAATCAGAAGGAACCTGACACTAGAGGGAAGTTGTACTATCGAGACTGAATAAGGACAACAGAAATGGCAGGTTCTGTATAAATACAATACACTACTCTTCTATTGAGTCTTTAAAATGTATTTTATAGTTAAAATATGAAATTATAACAACTTGGATGAATCTCAAAGGCATTTTGCTGAGTGAAAGCCAGTCTTGAAAGTTTGCCTACTGTATAAAACCATTACATGGCACTATTAAAAAGACATATGTCACCACCTTTATGATATTTTCTCTAACCTCCCAACATATCCATAATCTGCATGTCTACTATATCATATTAATAATAAACATTACAATCATTATTGTGACATTTATTCATATGTTTCTCTTTTTGTTTGTTGTCTGTATTTCCCCCTAACCCATCCATTTGTCAGTGAATTTGTTGGTTCTATTTACTGCTGGTTTCCTAGTGCTTAGAAATATGCCTACTACACAATAAACACTCAGTTGCTAAACATTTAATAGTTAAATTAATGTATATTTTAGTAAGGCTGATACTAACCCATTGGTGTCAAGTGGAATGGAATGTGGTGTCTTAAAGGATAATATCTTTTGAATGCTAGAATGGCTGGAATTCCAGATGTGGTTCTAACACTTTCCCTGTATTTCTTAGTGTAATATTTACAATTACTTCACCAGAGACATGCCATTTTTAAACTCAATTTATGGATGAAGAAATGAGCCACAAAGGTGTAAAATAACTTCCCAAAGTCACACAGTAAGTGGTGGACCATGAGGTGAAACCAGGAAATCAAGTGAAATCGGGAAATCTGACTTTAGAACTCTTACAGGATGTTCCTTCCTCTGCTACTTGTCCTTGCCCTTGTCTAGGAGCATGAGACACGGTTCCAGGAACCCAGGCCATGAACACTGGAACCTGGAAAGGAGAGAAGAGAGCACACAGGATGCACATAGAAAGTGCTGAGGATAGGCGGCATGCCCATAGTTAATGGAGGTTACTGAGTTGGAGAGGGATATACCTACTTATTATTTCTGTGAATAGTAAAGAGAAGATAAATAAAAAAGTCATTCATACCTTTGCTCCCCCAACCTCCTCCCCGCCCCCCCGCAAAAATAAAGAGAAGTGAGGAAGCAGACTTTGGAAGCAGGATATACACCTGAAGATGAGGAGTAGGCAGACTGATGGGATAGAGATGTGAATAAAACTACTGGGGATTATCCATGCACGGTGACTATTACATGTCCTGATTGTCAGGTACCTGTAATTCACATTTTCATAATTTTGAGTTTGGGGCAATTTTAATATTGGGGTTATATGTCTTTTTTCTGATGATGTGTCTTACAGTTAAATATCTTTGAAATGACATATTATGACATGGAGAGTATAAAGACAGAAAAGGATGTAGAGGAGAGGACTTAAGCCATGGAGGGGACTTAAACCATAAAGGGAGTGAAACCCCAGCCTTCTCTGATGCCACTTCAGTGAGGGAACTGATGTCCTCTGGCCAGCCACCCTCATCAGCCTCCGGAGGTAACAAGCTCAACCCATCGTTTTTCCATCAGGGAAAGTTTAAAGTAATTTATGAGGCTGAGATAGCCATAGCGCTCCCGCTTTTCCTATGCTTAATGCCTGGGAACACTTCTGCTCTGGTTTTATATAGCTAAGGCACAGGGCAGGAGGGGCTTGTGGGTCATTCCTCAAGGGATCAGCACTCCCAGGTCAACCCAGTACACTCCCCAAGAGCTCCACTTCCATACGGTTCTCTTTCCATGTCTGAGAAGGCTCTTGTTGGGTTTTCCACATTTTTGTAGAGCTGCATTTGAGGCTTACTCCCTGGCGATTAATAGACTACCTTCTTCTCCTAGGTGAAAACCCTACATCCATTTAGGACTAGGTTTTAACTGGACTTTTCTGTTACTTTTGGACACTTTTCAATATCATAATAAAATTTCTCATGTATTTTTTATGGCCACAGAGTCAAGATCAAAAGCCATGAGCTTTAAAAGTTTGGGGATTCTCTGAACCATGTAACATGGGTATCTTTGTATAAATCTAAGAAAAAAGAGAGCTTCCAAAATGAGGATCAGATTAAAGGTGAGAGGTGCAAGATGATTTTATTTTTCTTGAGACATTCAAGGGGCAAATTAATAATTAGGGAAAATATTAGATATATTAAGAGAAAAAAAGTTGAATTTAAAAAATATTCTACCATGTTTAAAGGATTGTAGGAGAGGACTAATTGTTTATAAGAATGGCTAAAAATAGTTGGTTCTAAACCAACAAAGATTATTTTTCAAAGTTTCATAATGTCTATTTTCTGGATAATGGCATAATTAAAATGTCAACCAAAAATGGGTACAATTCAATTATAGCTATGTACCCTATGCAATTAAAAATACTTCACAGCAAAATAAAGTTGTGTTATTATTATAGGAGCATTGTACTAGGCTAAGGAATGCATGATAAGCTTTGATTGAGGTGATGCAGTAATGCCACCTTAATTCTTATAAATCCAATAAAGAGTCTGGAAAGTAACATTTTAAAATGTTCAGCCTGGAGGAAAATAGATAAAGTCATATTTTGTTGCATTAGCAATCTTAGAGCAGTAATTACCCTCCCAAGAAGTGAGTGAACAGGAACATTTGGCGGACTGCAGGAGTTTAATGCCTATGAAATGGCCTTCTCTTCAGCTTAATAGCAGGTCTGTAGTAACAGTTCCTCATTTTCACTCTCATTAAGTAGAAAGTGCAGGGATGTTAGATGACTGGAAACTGGTTTCTGGATTTTTTTTTTTGTCCTCTTCATTGGTATATGTATAGATAATTTCCATTAAGTGTTTAACTAGAAATTATATATAAAACAGGAAGAAGAGAAATATGAAATAAAAACCTGTATAGTTTGATTCAATCAAGAGTTTTGTTGACTCTAATGTCCAACCTGTTTTGGAAAAGAATTATTGGTGAAATCCCTTATAAATTTTGTTCTCTCAATTTCAGTTCTCTCTTCTTGATTTTCTAAAATTCCATGAGAATGTTTTTGCTTGTTTTTAAGTAATTGCTCTAAAGGATGAGTCCTTTGAGTCTGAAGATGTGAGGTGGTCCTCAGCTCTAGAAAATTTTCATTCATTATTTCTTTATTAAATATATATTTTTTAATTTTAAAATTACATCTAGAGGCCTGGTGCACAAATTCATGAACGGTTGGGGTCCCTCAGTCTGGCTGGCAATCAGGGCTAGGCAACTGGGGGAAGGGACTGTTGGTGGTTGGCCATCCAGGGAGAGGGACCATGGGAGGTTGACCAGCCATGGGAGTTGGCTGTGGGAGCACACTGACCACCAAGGGGCAGCTCCTGCATTGAGCTTCTTCTCCCTGGTGGTCAGTGTGCATCATAGGTACCAGCCAGTCATCCAGTCATCTAGTCATAATGACCACTTAGGCTTTTATAGATATAGATAGCCAAGATGAAACAACCTAGGTGTCTTTTAATGGATGGATGGATAAAGAAGATATATGCAATGGAACCTGATTCAGCCATGAAAATAAATGAAGTCTTGCCATCTGCAACAACATGGATTACCTAGACAGTATTGTGCTGAGTGAAATTAGTCAGAGAGGAAAAAAAAAATCTCAGATAGTTTCACTTATATGTGAAATCTAAAAAAACAAAATATATGAACAAGCAGAACAGAAACAGACTCATAGACACAGGAAAGACCTGTGTTTGCCAGTTGTAAATAATGCTGCAATAGACATATGGATGTATATGTCTTTTTGATTTTGTGTTTTGGGTTACTTCAGACAAATGCACCAAAGTAGAACTACTGGGTCCTTTTTTGTCTCTTGTTATAGCCTTTGTTTTAAATTCTATTTTGTTTGGTATAAATCTTGCTACCCCAGTTTTTGGTTTGTTTGTTTGTTTCCATTTTTCATGGAAAATATTTTACCATCCCTTTACTTTCAGTCTGTGTGAGACTCTTATGGAAAGCATATGTTAGGGTCTAGATTTGTTATCCATTCAGCCTCTATATATCTTTTGATTAGAGCATTAAATTCATTTGCATTCCAAGTAATTGCTGATAGATATGTATTTATGGCCACTTTATTATTCCTCAGTTCTAAATGATAGCTTTGCTGGGAAAAATAATCTCAGTTGTTGGTTCTTGTTTTTCATCATTTTGAATATGTTGTGCCAATCCCTTCTGGCCTGCAAAGTTTCTGTTGGAAAACCAGCTGACAGTCTTATGGGAGCTCCCTTATAGATAACTAACTGCTTTTCTCTTTTCTCTTACTGCTTTTAAGATAATCTCTGTCTTAACCTTTGACATTTTAATTATGTGTCTTGGTTTGGGCCTCTTTGGGTTCATCTTGTTTGAGACTCTCTGTGCTTCCTGGATTGTATGTCTATTTCTTTCAACAGGTAGGGGATGTTTTCTGTCATTATTTCTTCAAATAGGTTTTCAATATCTTGCTTTCTCTCTTCTCCATCTGGAACCCCTATGATGTGAATGTTCATATACTTGTCCCAGAGGCTCCTTATACTGTCTTCTCTTTTTGGATTCTTTTTTCTTTTTGCTGTTCTGATAGAATATTTTCTGTTCCCTTATCTAACAAATCTCTGATTTGATTCTCTGCTCTATCTACTCTACTTTGATTCCTTCAGTTAGTGTATTCTTCATTTCTGGCTTGTTATTTTTTTATCTCCATTTTTATGTTTCTTATCCCTTTGTTGAAGTTCATACTAAGCTTATCTACTCTTCCCCTAAGTTATTGAGCATCAGTATAATCAGTGTTTTGAACTCTACATCTGATAGATTTATTTTTGTTGTTGTTTTATAATTTTTTTTATTAATTAAGGCATTACATATGTATTCTTATTCCCTCATTATCCCCCATCTCCCATTCATGCCTCCACCCTCCTGTCATCTGTGTCCATTGATTAGGCTTATATGCATGCATATAAGTCCTTTGATTGATCTGTCCCCCTTACCCCCTCTGTCCCCTACCTTCCTTGAAGTTTGACATTCTGATTGATGTTTTTCTGTCTCTGGATCTATTTTTATTAATCAGTTTATATTGTTCATTATATTCTACAAATGAGTGAGATCATGTGATATTTATCTTTCTCTGCCTGACTTATTTCACTTAGCATAATGCTCTCCATCTCCATCCATGTTGTTGCAAAGGGTAAGAACCTTCTTCTTTTTTGCCATGGTGTAGTATTCCATTGTATAGATGTACCACAGTTTTTTAATCCAATCCTCTGCTGATGGGCACTTAGGCTGTTTCTAAATCTTAGCTATGGAGAATTGTGCTGCTATGAACATAGAGGTGCATATATCCTTTCTGATTCGTGTTTCTAGTTTCTTGGGATATATTCCTACAAGTGGGATTACTGGGTCAAATAGGAGTTCCATTTTTAGTTTTTTGAGGAAACTCCATATTGTTCTCCACAGTGGCTGCACCAGTCTGCATTACCACCAGCAGTGCACAAGGGTTCCTTTTTCTCTGCATCTTTGCAAGCACTTGTCATTTGTTGACTTGTTGATAATAGCCATTCTGACAGGTGTGAGGTGGTACCGCATTGTTGTATTGATTTGCATCTCTCTGATGATTAGTGACTTTGAGCAGGTTTTCATATGTTCCTTGGCCTTCTTTCTGTCTTCTTTCAAAAAGTGTTTATTTAGATCAGTTGCCCATTTTTTGATTGGGTTGTATATCTTCTTTTTGTTAAGCTGCGTGAGTTTTCTGTAAATGTTGGAGATTAAACACTTATCATTGATATCATTGTCAAATGTGTTCTCCCATGTAGTGGGCATTCTTATTGTTTTATTGATGGTTTCCTTTGTTGTACAAAAGCTTTTTATTTTGATGTAGTCCCATTTCTTTATTTTCTTTTTAGTTTCTATTGTTCTAGGAGTAGTATAAGTGAAAAAATTGCTAGGGCATATGTCAGAGATTTTTCTGCCTATGGATTCCTTCTAGTATTTTTATGGTTTCCCTTTATATGTTTAAGTCCTTGATTCATTTTGAATTTATTTTTCTGTATCGTGTAAGTTGGTGGTCGAGAGTTTCTTTTTTTTGCATATATCTGTCCAATTTTCCCAACACCATTTTTTGAAGAGACAGTCTTGGCTCCATTGTATGTTCATGCCTCTTTTGTGAAATATTAATTGAGCATAGTGATTTGGGTCAATTTCTGGGTTCTCTATCCTATTCCATTGATCTATATGTCTGTTCTTGCGCCAATACCAGGCAGTTTTGATAATAGTGGCTTTGTAATACAGATTGATATCTGGTATTGAGATCCTACCTACTTTGTTCTTCTTTCTCAGGATTGCTGTAGCTATTTGGGATCTTTATTTATTTCAGATGAATTTTTTGAACGTTTTTTCTAGGTCTGTGAAATACGTTGTTGGTATTTTAATGGGAAGCGCATTGAATTTATAAATTGCTTTGGGTAATATGGACATTTTAAGATGTTGATTCTCTCAATCTATGAACATGATATGTTCTTTCATCTGTTTATGTCTTCCTCTATCTCTTTTTTCAGTGTTTTGCAGTTTTCTGTGTCCAGGTCTTTTATCTCCTTAGTTAAGTTTATTCCTAGGTATCTTAATTTTTTTGGTGCGATAATAAATGGGATTGCTTTTTTTATTCTCTCTTTCTGTATAGTTAACATATGAAGATATTATCAAGACACCACAGAAACAATTTTGTATCTTACTACATTGCCGAATTCATTTATTAAGTCTAATAATTTTTTGATGGAGTGTTTCAGGTTTTCTATGTACAGTATCATGTCATCTGCAAATAAGGACAGTTTTACTTCCTCTTTTCCAATTTGGATGCCTTTTATTTCTTCTTCTTGTCTGATTGCAATAGCTAGTACTTCCAGCACTATGTTGAACAGGAGTGGTGAGAATGGGCATCCCTGTCTTGGACCTGTTCTTAGGGGAAATGGTTTTAGTTTTTGCCCATTGAGTATGATGGTGTCTGTGGGTTTATCATATATGGCTTTTATGATGTTGAGGTATGATCCTTCTATTCCCACCTTGCTGAAGGTTTTTATCAAGAAAGGGTGTTGGATTTTGTCAAATGCTTTTTCTGTATCAATTGATATGACTGTGATTTTTATCTCTCAATTTGTTTATGTGATGTATCATGTTTATTGATTTGCGAATATTGTACCATCCTTGCATTCTTGGGATAAATCCTACTTGGTCATGGTGTATGATCATTCAGTTGTATTGCTGGTTCTGATTTGCTAGAATTTTGTTGAGGATCTTGGCATCTATGTTCATGAGGGATATTGGCCTGTAATTCTCTTTCATTGTGTTATCTTTATCTGTTTTTGGTATTAGGGTGATAATGGCTTCATAGAAGGAGCTTGCAAGTGTTCCTTCCTCTTGAATTTTTTGGAATAGTTTGAGGAGGATGAGTTTTAGTTTTTCCTTGAATATTTGGTAAAACTCCCATATGAAGCCATCTGTCCTGGGGCTTTTGTTTACTGGAAGCTTTTTGATGACTTCTTTGATTTCTTCCATAGTTATCAGCCTATTGAGATTTTTAGAATCTTCCTGAGTAAATTTTAGAAGGTTGTATTTTTCTAGGAATTTGTCCATTTCCACCTGGTTGTCTAGTTTGTTAGAATAGAGTTGTTCATAGTATTTTTAAATAATTCTTTGTTTTTCTGTGGGGTCTGTTGTTATTTCTCCTCTTTCATTTCTGATTTTGTTTATTTGGGTCCTCTCTCTTTGCTTCTTGGTGAGCCTGGCTAGAGGTTCATCAATCTTGTTTATTCTTTCAAAGAACCAGCTCTTGGGTTCATTAATCTTTTGTATTTTTTTTTGTCTCTATGTCATTCATTTCTCCGCTGATGGAAATTTATTATTTCCTTCCTCTGCTCACTGTGGACTTTTCTTATTGCTCTCTTTCTAATTCTTTGAGTTGTTGAGTTAGATGATTTATTACCTTTTTTTCTTGTTTTTTGTTTGTTTGTGTGTTTTAGGTAGGCCTGTAGAGCTATAAACTTTCCTCTCAGGACTGCTTTCATTGTGTCCCACAGTATTTGCATTGCTGTATTTTTATTGCCAGTAGTCTCTAGGATGTTTTTAATTTCTTATTTGATCTCATTGATAACCCAATCATTGTTTAATAACATGCTATTCAGCTTCCAGGTGTTTGAATTTTTTGGAATGTTTTTATTGTAGTTTATTTCTAATATTATGCCATTGTGGTCTGAGAAAATGCTTGATATAATTTCAATATTTTGGAATTTGGGAATTTTTTGTGACTTAATATGTGGTCTATTTTTTAAAATGTCCCATGTGCACTTTAGAAGAAAGTACATTCTAAAGTGAAATGCTCTGAAGATGTCAATTAGGTCCATCTAATCTAGTGAATCATTTAGAATTCCTGTTTCTTTGCTGATTTTTTTTCCCTAGAGGATTTATCCAGTGATGTCAGTGGTGTATTAAAGTCTCCTACTATGATTGTATTGTTGTTGATCTCTCCCTTGATATCTTCCAGGAGGTTTTTTTTTTATGTATTTGGGTGCTTCTGCATTGGATGCATATATGTTTATCAGGGTTATATCTTTTTGTTTTATCAATACCTTTATTATTATGAAGTGGCCTTCCTTATCTCTTGTTATGGCCTTTACTTTGAGGTCTATTTTGTCAGAAATAACTACTGCTACCCCAGCGTTTTTTTCATTTCCATTTGCCTGAAAGATGTTTTTCCATCCATTCACTTTCAATCTGTATGAATCCCTTTTTCTGAGTTGGGTCTCATTCAGACAGCATATATATGAGCCATGTTTTTTTATCCATTCAGCCACTTGATGTCTTTTGACTGGAGCATTTAGTCTATTTACATTTAAAGGTATTATTAAATGGTACTTATTTATTGCCATTTTTATTTTTTGTGTCTGTGTTCCTTCTTACCTTTTTATTTCTTCTTTTTACACCAGGCCCTTTAGCATTTCTTGCATTGCTGGCTTGGTAGTGATAAACTCCCTTAGCATTTTTTGTGAAGCTCCTTATTTTCCTTTCAATTTTGAATGATAATCTTGCTGGATAGAGTGTTCTTTGATTCAGTCCCTTGGTTTGCATCACTTGTAAATTTCCTTCCATTCTTTTATGGCCTGATATGTTTCTGTTGAGAAATCATTTGATAATCTAATGTGAGTTCCCTTGTATGTAACTTTCTATCTCTCTCTTGTAGCCTTTAAGATTCTCTCTTTGTCCTGAATATTTGCCATCATAATTATGATGTGTCTTGGTGTAGGTCTTTTAGGGTTCATCCTATTTATCTTGTGTGACTTTTTTCTTTGCCACATCAGGGAAGTTTTCTGACATTCTTTCTTCAAATAGTTCTTCTAACCCTTGTTCCTCTTCCTGTTGTTCTTGCACCCCTATTATTTGTATGTTGCTATGTTTCATGTTGTCCCATAGCTACCTTAGGCTCTCCTCCTCTCTTTTAATTTTTTTCTCTAGTTGCAACTCAGTTTGGCTGTTTTTGCTTCCCTATCTTTTATTTTGCTAATTCAGTCTTCCACTTCTCCTAGTCTACTATTGAAACTTTCCATGGTGTTTTTATTGCAGCTATATCACTCTTCATTTCTTCTTGATTCTTACATAAGTTGTTTATTTTTTCATCCATTTTTTCTTGATTCTTACATAAGGTGCTGATACTTTTCTTCCATCCAATTTATGAACTGTGTGATCCTCATTCTGAATTCTTTTTCTGACATATTGCATGCATCTGTTTCACTTAGCTGCTTTTCTTTCCTTTGGGGGTATCTTTGTCTGCCCATTTTTGGTCTCACCGACTGATCTAGATGTCAAGCTGTGCAGGGGCTGCTCTTTGGGTGGCAGTGGCTTCTCTGGCTGTGGTTGCTTCTCTGGCAGTTACAGTAGCAGCTGCTTCTCAGTTGGCAGCCGTTCCTCTGGTTGGTGCTGTTTACAGCAGTGGTGCCTCCTCTGGCTGGTGGAGAAGGCTGCTCATATAGCTGCTGTTCCTTGGTAGGAGGTAGATTGATTATGAGGTTGCTGCTCCTCAGATGGGAATGGGTTGCTCATGTCCACTACTCCTTGGACAGGGGCCAGCTGCTCACATGGTTGCTGCTCCTTGTATAGGGGTGGTTTGCTCACATGGCTGCTATTCTTTAGGTGGAAGCTGGCTGCATGCTACTGCTGTTCCTCAAATGGGATGGGCTACTCATGATGCCACTGCTCCTTGGACAGGGGAAGATTGCTTGCAGGGCTGCTGCTCCCTGTACAGGTGCAAGTTGCTCATGCATCTGCTTCTCCTTGCGTGGAACTTAGCTGCTCTTGCTATTGATGCTCCTTGGACAGGGACAGGCTGCTCACCTAGCTCCTTCTCATTGTACAGATGCAGGCTGTGTGTGGGTGCTGGTCCTTGGATGTGGGCAGTCTGCTTATATGGCTGCTGCTCCTCAGAAGGGGGTGGGCTGCTCAACAGCTGCTCCTCCTCAGAAGGCAACTGGCTGCTTGTGTGGCACAGCTGCTGCTCTTTGGATAGGTGAAGGGCTGTGCACAGCTGCTGTTCCTTAGAGGTGGCCAACTGCATGGGACTGTTGCTCCTCAATAGTGGTTGGGTTGCTCAAACAGCTGCTGCTTCTTGGATGGGGCAAACTGCTCACATGGTTGCTACTCCTCACACGGAGGAACTGGATGCTCACATATCTGCTGCTCCTTGGACAGGGGCAGGATACGTGAAGCTGAAGCTCTTAGGTCTGTGATGTGTTGCTCATGGGACTGCTGTTCCTTGGACAGGAGTGGGCTGCTCATGTGTCTGCTGTTCACGTGGTTGCAGTGCCCTGGCTTAAACATTGAGCTGGTTAGAGGGGAGCCTGCTTCCAAACTCACAGAAGCCTGTGCCCAGGGTGGCTGGAGCCTCATTGATCATGGGATCACAGCCTAGGTAGCATATCCCTGGCAAGGATGGCTATAGAGTCCCAGGTGTTATCTGAGGGCACTCTGTGTGGAGTTGAGGCTGAGAACCCAGTTACAGTAGCTCTCCCTTTCAAAAAGGCTAGGCCTCTGCGGACAAGCTGGCCTTCTGGTACTGTTTTTAATGCTAGCAGAAGCTGCCTAGTTAGGCGAGCCTGACCTGATTAGCCTGCCTCTGAAGGTCCTGTGGGATCTAACTGTGCTACACACACACACACATACACACACACACACACACACACACACACACACACACATCACCTGACCACACACTCCTATTTTACCTCTTCACTCATTCATGCTCTTTCCCTCACTGCCATTCTTCCTGCCTCTATAGTTGAGTCTGGGGTGTTATTGACCCATTTGTGGATGAAGTTTCCTCTCCAGGTGTCTGGTTATGTGGCTTACTCTCAAGGCCTTGGCCAAACAGGGTAAAATTCACAAGACACAACACAGAGAGGACTAAGCACAAATGTACTCACAATACCAATAACCCCAATATAAATGACCACCTGAGAAAAGAGAGATAGGGTAGAGAAAAGAGAGCACAAATGCTATTGAAGAGAGAGAAAAAGATATGGGATAAAAAACAAAGGAATAAATAGCAAATAAAAATAGTGATGGCAAAATAATGTGAAAAGAAATAGAAAATAAAGCAACAAACAAAAAGAGGAAAACAAAAAAGAAAAGAAGAAAAAGAAAAAAAGAAAAAAGGAATAATAAAAAAAAAAACAATAAAAGTGAAAAAAGTGGAGTGTCATTCCTTTGGCTGGCTTATGATTCCAGTCCTCTGTACTGTGCTGTTTCTCAGTTTTTGGTTGCTGGAGCTAAAGATTTTTCTTTAGGCCAGTTCCTATGTCCTTAGGGAGTATCAGATTCCTTTGTATACTCAGGGTGGGATCTGGATGTGGCTATGTTGGTTGCCTGGAGACTGGAGGGAGGGGCTATCTCTCAGGAGAAAATGGGGACTGGTGCTTAGATATGACTCAGCACCAGACTCGCTATCACCTCTCCTGGACCGTAACCTACTCTCCCCAGATTCCACAAGTCCACACTTTCTCCCACACCTCAGCCACGGGTAAGCATCTGTATCCAAAAGGTCCTGTGAACTAGGTTCAGTGGAGAAAGGCACAGGCCCCAGTGCCAGGAGGGACTGTGTACCTGCAAGCTCCTCTCTTGCTGGCACTGCGCTGCCCAGCCAACCCTTCAGGACTGCCTCTGAGCTTAGATCCAAAATCTAGACTCCAAGGTCCAAAATCCCCTACCTCCTGCAGTCCCTTGGTCCCTTTTTTGCACAGTGAGTCGCTTTGCCTGTCCTCAGGGACGTGGCTTGGTGCCCTGTAATGTTTCCCTGACCTTCTGGACACAGATGTCCGGTAGACTCTCTTGCCTAGATTCTTTTTTTTAAAAAATATATTTTATTGATTTTTTACAGAGAGAAAGGGAGAGGGATAGAGAGTTAGAAACATTGATGAGAGAGAGACATCGATCAGCCGCCTCCTGCACACCCCCTACTGGGGATGTGCCTGCAACCAGGATACATGCATGCCCTTGACCGGAATCGAACCTGGGACCTTTCCGTCTGCAGACTGACGCTCTATCCACTGAGCCAATCTGGTTTCAGACTAGATTCTTGATTTCACTTTATCCAAGGGACCTCTGCCCTTGCCGGCTGCAAACTGTCTCATCAGCTGTATCTCCTTTGGCAATTCGGGCTGAATTCCACTTGTTTCAGCCACTCACTCTATTTTCTCTGGGACAAGGCTCAGGGCATGTCCATCTATTCTGCTGCCATTTTGTCTCCTCTGGTAGATTTCTTGTCTCCATTTTGTTCTTTTTCTAGATTTTTTTTTTTCCCGAGAGGGCGGGCGGTGTGAGGGGCATTGCTTCTGTGTTTTTTGGCTGTCTCCTGCTGTGCTTGTTTCTATGTATTAGGTAGGGCTGTGACATCTCTTGGTTTTGGTAGAGTAGTCTTATGTAGTAGATGTCCTGCAGGTCCATGGCACAGCCTCCCCAGTCACCTGAACTAGGTGCTCCAGATATGCCTCATGTGGGCTGTATGCACCCTCCTATTGTAGTGAGCCTTGATTGCTGTTGGCACATGAACGGTAGTGATTGACCCCTAGGCTGATGGACTGTGAGGACAATCTGTGACCACTGTGGAGGATCTACTGTGCTGGCCCAACCCCACAAAGCAGGACTCACTTCATTAGGGCTCAGGTACCCATCAAATCAACCCCTTGAGTGTGTTGCTTGTGGAGGTGATTGGGTGATGCTTTGTCATGATCTGAGGTTGTCCACTGTGTGCACACTGGCTCTGGGACCTTTTGGGAGGTGCAGGACACTGTTAACTGCCACCTGTGTCCTGCCTGGGGCCTTCTGGAGTGATCTACAAAGTCATCTGAGGATGGCTGCTATCTGTACTGGGCTTGGAGTTTCTATGGGGAGAGGCCAATCAGCTAACTGAGGCCAGCTATTGCTGGTGCTAGGGCTAGGGCTATGGCCCCTTTGCAAGAGGTATGCAGTACTCTGAGGCCAAATGCTATGTGTTTGAGAGAAATTAGGAAAGTCGGAAGCATGAACCAAGACAGGCTGTTGGGTGGGGTGAGGTCTCAGGGAATCCCAGGGCAGGGGTAACATCATTAGCCAGATTTATGGTGGCTCAGATATGGCTCACACCTGGGTCAGCATGGGGCATGCTCAGTAAAGGAACAATTGTTCTGCCAGCACTTCCCTGGGAGCAAGCTGCCCCTCCAGCTTTTGCTCTGGTGCCTTTTCTATTTACTGCCCTGGTATTGGAGCTCAGAGAGAGCAAGTTTGAGTAAGTCCGATGGGCCCTTTAAGAAGAACTGCCTAGGACTCTGGTAGCCCATGTCAACACAATCCCTGCTGGTTTTTACAGGTATAATTTATGGGGACTTATCTTCCTGGCACTTCCCTGAGCTTGAGGGCCTGGGATCCCTCACTGCCCATCCTCCCTATTTTTAATTGTCATATGTGTGTATGGGATAAACACATTCTTCTTTTCTGTTCCTCCTCTCTGTCCCTCATACCAGTATCAATGTGGCCTTTTTATTTTTATTTTTATTTTTATACTAGAGGTCTGGTACATGAAATTCATGCCTGGGGTGTGTGTATGTGTGTATGTGTGTGTGTGTATGTGTGTGTGTGTGTGTGTGTGTGTGTGTGTGTGTGTCCCTCAGCCCATACTGCACCCTCTCCAATCTGGGACCCCTCGAGGGCAGGCAGACATCCCTCTCACAATCCAGAACTGCTGGCTCCCAACTGCTCACCTACCTGCCTTCCTGATTGCCCCTAACCACTTCTGCCTGCCAGCCTGATCACCCCCTAACCACTCCCCTGCCAGCCTGATTGATGCCTAACTGTTCCCCTGCCAGCCCAATTGCCCCTAACTGCCCTCCCCTGCAGGCCTGGGTCCCCCTAACTTTTCTCCCCTGCAGGCCTGGTCACCTCAAACTCCCCTATCCTGCAGGCCTGATCCCCTCAACTGCCCTCCCCTGCAGGCCCAGTCACCCTCAACTTTCCTCCCCTGCCCACCTGTTCATCCCTAACTGCCCTCCCCTGCAGGTTTGATTGCTCCCAACTGCCCTCCCCTGCTGGCCATCTTGTGGTGGCCATCTTGTGTCCACATGAGGGGAGCCATTTTTGACCACAAGGGGAACACCATCTTGCGTGTTAGAGTGATGATTAATTTGCATATTACTCTTTTATTAGATAGGATCCTTAGTTGTAGAACTTTCATGCAGCTAGATTTCAGGTGGTTCTGAATTATGTTTGTTCTGTAGTTTAGTTGTAATTTTGATGTAGTTGTGGAAGGATTCAAGTATCTATGCCATCATGACCAGAAGCCCAGTATTTTTTTTTAAAATAATTTTCCTACTCCCTTCCCCTTCCAATTTCAATTCTTTATTTCTGGGCCTTCTAGATGGTTTTGTTTTGTTTTATACCTTCTACATGTTTAAAATGTATTTCTCCTTATTATTTCCCAAACTCCTAGATTCTGTGGTCACAAGTAGTAGACATATAGAAAATAGCCTGCATTTGAAATCTTAGCCCTCTCATCTGAGGACAATGCTCTCGGCTATCTTGGTTGTGTTTTGAAGGAGTAGCACACGTTTATTGTGAGAGTATCATTTCTCATGGGTTTAAGGCTGCTAGTTTCTTACAGGTTGCAGTTGTTAATGCCCACCCCTTCAATGACCACTCTCATTAGAATAATAATGATAACAATAAAAATATTGGTAATACTAGCTGGCATTTAATGAGCATTGCCTGTGTGAGTGGCATGGTTGTAAGGATTTACATGTGTTATTTATTTAACACTTCCATGAGGTAAGTACTATAATTCTTTCTTTCTTTTCTTTTCTTCTTCTTCTTCTTCTTCTTCTTCTTCTTCTTCTTCTTCTTCTT
>JAAGEH010000289.1:975573-1037972 GCA_011751065.1 Lasiurus cinereus
TTCTTCTTCTTCTTCTTCTTCTTCTTCTTCTTCTTCTTCTTCTTCTTCTTCTTCTTCTTCTTCTTCTTCTTCTTCTTTTTTTATCAGTCACCGGGACAGGGGCATGTTAGAGGATTTTCAGAGCTGGGATGTGAACCTCCATGATCATGAGCACAGGAAGTTTCATTCCTACTAAGGGGATAAAACACCAATGGTTTTCCTTTTCATATTTCTACACAGGACTATGTTATATATTTGCATTTACAGCTTCAGGTAGGTGGGGTTTCTAAGGGATAAGCAATTGCATGCGTTTATCCTTGGAGCCCTCTGTGGATCCTTTGAACATTTTATTGGCATATGTTTTAAATCATCTGACCCCATGGAATTTCCTTTGTTTATTTCTAACTCTTGACTTCTGTCCTGCTTTGTAACCCTGCACCTGACCCTGCTTCCTTTCCTTAAGCTCTAAGGAAACAAGAAACCTTCTAAATCAATACTGAACTTCTAAGGGAGCTGAGCTGGACCAGAGATAACGTCCTGATAAAGAATAAGCAAAAGGTGGATATCTGGGGATTGTTTTTTTAAGAGTTCTTTCTGGAAACTATTCAAGATGCTAACTTCATTAGGGGAGCTAGGGGAGCTAGGAGGGAAGAATGAGAAGGATGCAACATTAATTTTACTATTTATTTTCTTTCCTTCAGACTGTTGATCTCCAAATTAATGCTGAAGTGTGTTAACATTAAGTGATTAACTCAGAGACATAGAACATATACAATTAGGAAGCTGCTGGCCCTGGAAGCAGAGACACATTTGGGAAAATTTTATGCACTGTTTCTGAAATTCATATCTATTTCAAAGTCATATAATATTTTCAAAAGCAACTCTTAAAAATTCTATAAATTATATAAATGAATACCATTTGAAAAACTGTCAGAGATACTCTCTAATTTTTCTCTGTTTTACAAGGAATCTGTTGACTTTATTTAAGATCACTTTTTTTTGTTTGTTTTGTTTTTTGGCCTTTACTGAAAACAGAAAACATATTACCTAGAAACAAATGGAAAATACTTCATGATTCTTAGCTAGGTCCTCAGAGTCTTCCACTTCCTACCCCCATTTGTTTATGTTTTGCAGAGGAAACATGGAGTGATGGTAATATTTATCTGCTCACTTCATATTGATGGAAGATACAGCCTATCAAAAAGCCACCTAAAATGACAAGGCATTAAAATGGTTTAATGGTAATACATTGAAGACACAGGGAAATATTAGTGTCGGGGAAAAGGGAATGGTCGCGAACTATGAATTTTCTCACACAAGCCCAGCAATGTGGCACTTCCTGTTTTGTTATTGGTGTGAGAAAGCCCATCCAGGGAAATATACAACTTGAAAGCCAAAGGGGACCTTTGAAAGTTGGATCCAAGTGTTGGGTGAATAAGAGTCTGTGTGTTTTGGGAGAAGTTGTGAAGAATAGTTCAGCAGATCAATCACATGACCTTCAGGTTAATTTTATCCATATGACACAGTCCTGCAGGGATTTCTGAGGAAGAGAGTGGGTTGGTGCAGGTGTCAGAGCAAAACTAAAGGGCAATGGGCTGCCTTTAAAAAAATAAAACAGGAAACAATGACCTGGATCCGAGTGTTCTGGTGCTTTCTGCTGCAAGGAAAGTGTTGGGTGAAATTTGTCATCCCCACTTAATAACAATTTACATGTACACGTGTGTGTGAAAAACCACCAGTCGCCATCAGGACTTTTAAACACCACAAAACCACCGTAAACCGTGAGCGTGGTGATGAGACCTGCTGCCAGAGATAGCGCTGAGGTGTGGGAAACCGTGCCTGCAGGTGAAACTTACCTGTGCAGACAGAAAGGCTTGGGACCTCGCTCCTGGGGCATGCACTTCAGAGAGGAAACTGCTTTCATGCAACTATTTCCTTAATTAATGTATGATTTTATTTTATTTTTTAAATGTATTTTTATTGATTTCAGAGAGGAAGGAAGAGGAAGAGAGAGACAGAAACATCAATGATAAGAGAGTCATTGATCAGCTGCTCCCACATGCTCCCTTCTAGGGATCAAGCCCACAACCCAGGCTTGTGCCCTTGATCCAAATTGAATCCGGGACTCTTCAGTCTTCAGGCTGATGCTCTATCCACTGAGCCAAACCAGCTAGGGCTAATGTATGAATTTAAATGTTCAAAGAAGATAAAGGAAGCAATCCTGGACAGCATTTACCTGACAGTTGGACATCCTGTGGGTCAGTAAAGGAAGCACCCTTCCCTGGGCCAGAGGGCTGAGCAGGGCAGCATCAGGTGAAGGTAGGAGCCAGGAGAGAGCCCCACAGACGAGGTGGGACATGCAGGACTCTGAGAGGGAGGAAGCTGGTGAGAGACTGCAGGGATGCGGAGGGCGGAAGAGGAAGGCACAAAGAAGGACACCATGAAACACACTCCTAGGCCATGTTAAGGATGCTGCTCATTATTTGAAGACAACAGCAGGAGAGTGTAGGTTTAATTTGGTTGTAGAGGCGGATAATTAGGGGTGTGATGAGATCAGATTCACCTTTGCAGGAGTTACCTTACCTTAGAGAACAGGTTGAACAGGGATAGAAAAAATTCTAGGAGGCCAGTTATAGGCAGCCAGGGGAAAGACTAAGCAAGGCCTACAGCAGGTCAAACTCATGGCCGGCAGGAACCATGTGGCCCGTGGGCCACGAGCTTGGCATGCCTGATGGAGGGAAAAGAGTGGGATTAGAAATGGCATGGGAGTTTCCCTCAACCCAGTCATTTCTCTGCTGTGGAAGGTAATGGGGTGGGAGAAGTCAAGCATCTTGACTGCAGGTTATTTGTTATTATTAAATACATTTTATTGATTTCAGAAACAAAGGGAGGGAGAGAGAGAGAGAAACATCAACGATGAGAGTCATTGATTGGCTGCCTCCTTCACACCCCTCATTGGGGATCAAGCCTGCAACCCAGACATATGCCCTTGATTGGAATCGAACCTGGGACCCTTCAGTTCATAGGCTGAGGCTCTATCTATTGAGCCAAACCAGCTAGGGCTCCAGGTTAGTTTTTAGAGAAGTGACAGGTGAGGTTCTGCTCATGAGAGACTGGACAGTGTGCCAGGGTCAGTGGGGGTGGGGGGGTAAGGTCATGGATGCACTAACTTTGCCAACGTCTGAGGACCTCACTTGGAGCTCTCTGTAGGCGGCTGAGAGATGTGGGGGCTGGGGAGAGCACTCACTGTGAAGCATCAATTCAGTGCCACCATGGCAAAGGGCCAGGTGAGCCTAGAGAAAGGGTAGATGTGAGAGGAGGCGACAGAAGAGCCAGGTGGCAGCGCTGACTGCCAGGTTATAAAGGGGGATGTCCCAGGGGGTGAAGGGCAGGCGCCACCCATGGGAAGAGGGCAGAGAGGCCGGTCTAGGTGCAGGGCAGGCAGCGGGCCTGAGAGGAACTCGGGCAGGGGGTTATTGACTGAGGAGCCAGAAAGGGCAGCGCTGAGACCATCTCTAGGTCTTGTGACCGGGCGCTTGGTGAGCTCACCCTCAGGCAGGTGCTAGTGTGGCAGGAGCTTTTGTCTTGGTTCAAGGGGCGGCTGAGGAGACCTGCTGTCAGCTCTGATCTCGGAGGGGAGACCCCCCTCACTGCCACGAGCTTGTGCACGAGACTGTGTCAGGGCAGCCCAGAGGGGATGCTCCAAATACTAATGTAGCTTTTCCTACACTGCCTCAGTTTTCCTGCTGTTAGCAAGCTTTGGGAGCTGGAGGGAAAGAAGTAGTTCCCAAGCCCGATAGGTTGAACTCATCTGAAAACGTGTTCCAGAGTGAGTGTGGCTGTGGGGTCCTTTCGGTGAGAGGCCTTGTCCCAGACACCAGAGCGGCGGAGTTGGAGGTGGCCTGGGCCCGACTTGCACTAGCTCTGGAGGCCCCTTTTCTGGACTCCAATCATTCCTGTGGCGGTTAGCAAGTCCCAGGGCCCCATCCACTCTGTGTTCTCATTTATAAAGTTGGGTTAATCCTATGCATTTGAGGGGTTCACGTATGATGGTGAGATGAGCCTGGAGCTCCTCCGGCTGCCAACAGCCTCGGTGGCGGGGAGAGGATATTGTGCCGATCAATGGGGGCACTTGTCCCGAAGCCACATCCAGTAACTCCGCCATGTCCCCAAAGCTTCAGGGCACCCGGCATCACGGGAACACCGAGTGATTTCATGAGCAGCCCAAGCCCTCCCATGCTCAGGTCTCTGCCCAAGACTGATACGCTCCGGCTTTATCAGAACCCTTTCGTGGGAAAGAAGTCCTGTTCACGAGGAGGTAACCTGTGCTTTGCTCTTAGCTCGACCACCTCTGCCTCAGCCGCCCTGGTGCAGATCCAAGGGCCCTTAGCAGAGCAGCAAGAGGGTCTGTGTGACTGACTAGCTCCCCCCAACTTCTAAGAACTGTTTGGTACAAATGGTTCATGTTTCCTAATCCCACCTGAAATTTTGATTCAATATTCACAGTCTCCAGTAGGAAGGCCTTCTCATCCTAATGAGTAACAACTCAGTGAACATAGTGGTCTGTCCGTATCAAATTAAGGGTGAAAAGAAGAACTGATATTTAATGACCCCCTGTTGTAGACCATCCACCCCTATAGGGGCTCACAGGCTGTATCTCACTTAGTCCACAAAAGAAACCTATTTGGCATTTACTAGTAACATTAAGCCAGTTTTTCAGATACCATCTTCCTACACTCTGAGCCCACAATGGCCTGCCACAACCTTCAGGGCTGAGCGAAGCTGGGATGGATGTCTGGCACCTGAGAAGGCTGGGTTGGTTTTGAACTTTTCTGCATGGATTTCAAATCGTTCTAAAATGTTCCCCATGTTAGATGTTTTCATAGGCTTTTCTGCCAGGCCAGTTTTCTAATGTATCAAGTTGTTTTTGGCCCAATATCATTCAGGTTTATAGGTTTCTTACTACAGAAATCCAGTTAATGGTCTCTTTGTGATTTCACACTGAGGAGTTAAGGAGTAGTTAGCCAATCTTGCATGTTAGCAGAGAAGTGAGTTAGGTCTGAGTGTGATTATGTGTCAAAAACATAAGAATATTTTTCAAAAGTTAAGTACTATTTGGTCTTGCTTGCATGTTACGTCTGATCCTCATAAACCCATCACTTCCTTCTAGACCCTGTTGGCATTGGCTTTTGTGCAGCACATAGCCCGAGGCTGAAACACCAAATCAGAGCACACTCCTGTGTACTTTCTTAGGCTATGAGTTTCATTGCTTCCAAAGTCAACTTGCCAATCATTGGTCTAAAAGAACAGTACTTATGCATATTTAGATTCCAGTAAAATGTGTATGGTAATTAAAGATTAATTTATCATTTTTCTATGATGGCAAAATAATATATACTCATTCTGATGAAATCAAATAACATGGACAAGTATAAATAAGAAAGTAAAAACCACCACAAACCCCTCTATTAAGAGATAAATACTTACTGTATTGGTAAGACGCTGTTTTATTTTTCTGTTTATCTCTCTGTCTCTCTTTTTGTCTCTAGATTTACTTGACTTTTCTGTATGTGAACTGATCTGTGACTAGCTTTTTCTGTAGCATCAAAATGTGGAATATTTTCCTTAATGAATAGAGACAATCATCATAATGTTGAATGACATTACATGAAAAGACCACAATCCTTATATGAATGGACATTGTATTCTTACTTGTTCACTGTTAAAATATCACTGTGATAAAAACAAACAAACCAACAAACAAAAATCTAGTATGTGTGTGGTAGATAGAATAATGGGGTCCCAAATATTTCCGCTTCTTAGACCTGGGACCTGTGAGTGTACCACCTTGCATGGTCAAGGGGACTTGGTAGGTGCAGTAAGTGATGAATTTTGTGATGAGAGATTTTCCTGGAATATCCAAGTGGCCCCAATGTAATCACAAGACAGGAGGGCCAGTGTCAAAGAAGGGAAAGAGCTAGATAGAGCTAGAGAGAGCGAGAGGGGGTGAGTTGAAAATGCTACACTGCTGGCTTTGAAGAGGAAGAGGAGCCATGAGCAGAGGGATGCAGGCACCCTCTAGCGGTTGGACAGGCAACTGAGTAAATGAATGAAGGGATTCTTCCCTGCAACCTAGGAGAGAAGGAAGCTCCATGACACCTTCATTTTCAATGTGTCCACCGGGTTAGGACTGAGAGACTCCAGGATGCAATATGGTGGGTTTTTGTTAAGCCACTAAGATTGTAGTAATTTGTCATGGGAGCCATAGGACAATCATACAGTGTGTCCCTTTGGACTCTCAATTAGGAGAATCTAAACCCATCTTAAATTTGCTGCTTATTGACAAAATTCCTCATAACCCCTCCAGAGGTTTCCAAACACACATTCACCTCCCACCCGGGACTTTTCCACCTGTATCAGTGAATAGTCATTTTTTAATGTTTTTTTTGTTTAATATTTATGAATCAAAGTTAATGATGATCCAACTTTGATAGGTAAGAGTGTTTATCAAAGCTGAAAGGCACAAGAGTCCATAGGAATCTTGTAAACAGATTCTGACTCCGTGGGTGGGGGTGTAGCTTAGATTCTGCATTTCTGATGAATTCCCCCATGACACCAGTGGGGCTGGTCTCGGAGCTCACATGCGGAGGCAGGGGGCAGATTCTGGCATTTCCTTATTTACGGGAGAGGAGAGCAGATTTAGGAGTCAGACAAATCAAGTCCCAGCGTTGCTGCTCTTTAATATGTCAGCTGTAGTTTCTTGTCTACAAGGCTGGAATAAGAAAGCTTGCAAATGTTACACACGCTTGTGACAATTCTGTAACATAGTGCACCTCATTGCCCAGAGCTCGGGAAGTCAACCATACTAATAAAAATATTGTTGTTACTTATAGCCATTGAATGGACTATGTGCTTCCTTCACTTTTCTCTTGGGAAACTCACTTTTTCTTACTGCAAATGTTCTTATGTTTCTGATATCAAATCTTCCATTTTGCCATTTATTTTGTAATATTTCCTCTAATTTTTAAATGTGTTTTAATTTTATAGCATATTTCTATGGCCAAATTAGATATATTGTTATCTATTATTTGCTTTTAGTCTTGTTTGAAAAAATTTACCCCATATTGAGATTGTTTAAAACATGCACTATTTTTCTTTCTCTTTGGATTCTAAGTATCTTATCATCCTTGAATTAATTTTGTTGAAGAGACTTAGGGGTTCAATTTATTCCCTCCAAAGATTAGTCAGTTATTCTAACATCATTTATTAAATAACCTATTTTTCTACCATATGAAATATTATCAGTTCTAAATATCAGATATTATATGAAGTTGATCCTACTTTGGGACTATATTTGTTTCACTCTTAAGTTCCTTTATCTCTAAATTAACATCAAACATTAATTGCTGCAGCTTTAAATTATATTCAGTGGTTTAACATTTTTCTTTAATATTTTTAGTTTAGCATGTTTATTCTAAATGTGTGGCTTTTCATATAAATTTGGGGGAAATTTTTGTTTAGAAACTATAGCCTCTGTTTTTCTGCTCTAGTAGCATTCCAACGTCTACACTCTAACCCTGCTGTATTTACTTCTCTTTTTTGTCCTGCTAGTGCTAACTTATTCATATGTTATCTTAACATAAGCCTTTGGAGAGACATCTGAGCTTCACAATGGAAAGATGAACCAGTATATAATGGCTTTACTCATAGTTAGGCTGTGGCTGTATTACGGAGTTAAGCTGGAATTGATTAGTGGCCACCATTGAAAATCATGTGCTTTCATCTCTGACTGTGCAGTTCGCGATGCACGTAGCTTGGTGTCTGCTTCCAAGCAAGGCTCTTTCTTCAGTCTTGGGGGTCCCCTGCAGCACGATCCCTTCAGACCTGCAGGGAGCTTTGCAGGAACGGGCCCTCTTCGGGGTCCCCCTGGCTATCTCTGGTTGGCCCCTGTCTCCTGCTGTCGGTTCTGTGATTAACGTCAGACTTGTTAACTCAGAAATGAAGTCCTCTATGTCTTTAACTCTCTGGTGAACAAAGGAGGTGCAGTTCATAGACGGTTTCAGAGAAAACTACTCGGTATGAATCACACATGGTAAGATGCTCCAGAGAGCTCTGCTTCTGCAGACCCAGTGGGACAGGAGCACACTGACTGGTGGGGGGGGACACTGGCACTCTGTGGGGGACATTGCATCATTTCTGCACATTCTACTCACGTTCCTTGGCTAGAGAGGAGTACACAGGGATGTCCCCATTTGAAGCCCTGAGGCCGGCAGGGCTTCCCTGGCCGATGACTGTGGGCCCAGGGAGGGACACTGGCTGCCAGGGCCCTGTGTTGGCTTTGGCATTTCCGAAGCCCCTTGGAGTTGAGGGCACAGTATTGTGTGTCTCCTTCAAACAGAGCTGTTTTCCTTAATGATGTCTTCCCGGTTATTACTTTTTTTGCTTCATTTGCAAGATAAAAACCCCTTTCTTTGGCCAGCAGATGGTTTGCTGGGAAACAGCATTCCTGAAGTCCCTTCCTCCCGCTTTTTAAAGAGAATGCTCTGTGTTGTGGGAGGGCGGGTGTTTGTGCCATTTCAGAGGGCGCCGCAGGGGGCAGGATGCCCATTCACATCTTCTGAGGGACAGTGAGCAAAGGCCAGCCTATGGGAACCCCTTTCAGAGGGGGGCCTGCGGGGTGGGCAGAGGCCCCGGGATGCCTGTGGGAGACACATCTGTGCAGGACTCAGAGCCCCCTGACACTGTGTTTCATTCCCGTGGAGAATTCAGCGGGTTCTCTCCTTGAGTGGAACATTCAAAGTGAGCCCAGGAGGCCAGAGATGAACCCCTCCATCCACACTCCCCGGGGACCCTGGCGCTGGTGGCCACCCCTGGCTGGTGGCAACCCCAAGAGGTGGCTTGGTGAGGTCAGATGCTCAGAGGCCAGAGCCATCCCCAATCTTTTTACTGCGGACCTCCCCTCTCCCCCACCCCATACCTTCCTCCCTGGGAAGAGGCACAGTGAGGTGGTTAGCCTTCCCTCCACAGGCTCACTGGGCCCTGATGAGCAGAAATAGGTTTTCCATAGCAAAAGTGCGAGTGAGTTCTGGCCGGTATGGCTCAGTGGAAAGAGTGTACACCTCAAGACCAAAGGGTCCCAGGTTCGATTCCAGTCAAGGGCGTGTACCCTATCCCAGCCTCATGCAGGAGGCAACCAATTGATGTGTTTCTTTCACACCTGTACCTCTTTCTGTCTCTCCTGCTCCCACTCTCTCTAAAAATCAATGGAAAAATATTCGCTAGTGAGGATTAAAAAGAAAAAAAGAGAAGAAAATAAAAAGTAAAAGCCGGAGGGAGCGTCTGAGACCTGGCCTGTCCGCTCCACAGATGGGTTTTCAGTGCAGCGGCTCGAAGTGCCCTGGCCAGGTCCTGCCTGTCCCTCCCCCCCTGCTTCTCACTGAGCAGTGGGTGTTCCCAGGGCAGACAGCAGCGATGCTCTGAGTCACGTGAACAGAATGTGCAGTCTGGATCCCACAAAGGCTCCAGGTTCCCAGCACAGAAGCACAGCAAAACGGGAGAAAGCGAATGGGCATCAAAGGCTGCTGTGAATGCAGAGCCCGCCATGGATCCGGGCTGTGTCAGCCCAGCCCAGACAGGGAATGGGCCTGAATGCCACATACAGCGTCCTGTGAAAGCAAGGAGGACCCACACAGTGGACAGACAGAATAAAAGCATTATCTCGAAGCCACACCAGCCACGCAGTGAAGTTAGGGCGGCATCACAGCACACCAGGCACCCGGCCATAACTAATTTCCAAAGGAGCAGAAAGACCCGAGAAGAAAACAAGATGGGCAGACCCTTCTAGTTCCCCTCTTTCCCCAATCCAGGCAACATGGCATCAAAAAGTGAGAAGAGCAATCTGGTTTAACAGGAAAAGGTGTCTCATCACAGAATATAAACTCTGCAGCTACCCTCAGGATCAGCTCAGCAGCAGGGGAAGTTGTTAGTGTTTCAAGGAAAAAAGCAGAGTGTGCTCACAGAGGGAGTTCACCTTTTGAAAGAAACTGAGGAAGCTCTGCCCTGAAGAGTCCCCAAGTCCCTGTCCACCTTAGCACCAGTGGCTCAGCAGCAGCATCCTCTCCTTTGGGTGGCTTACAACTTCTCCCAGATTATCTTTGAAAAGACCACTTACTGGTACTTATTAACATGCCTTTTTTTAAAGTTTTAAACATTTGAATATAAATGTGCCACTTTGTCAGGACATTTGGAACATAAGGTGGGGGTGGAGGAAATAGTATAGGTAGACTTGTGTTCGAAGCCCATTCCATATTTTTAAAAGAAAATTAAAGATCCATCTCTTTCTTTCTTTCTTGAAAAAAAAAAAAAGAGCTCAGGACCTGAGAGAGTTTTGCTACCTTAATTTTTTTTTTAAAGTAGGAAACTCACTGAATACCAAGCAATTAATCATGCAGAGGAATAGCAATAAAATCGCCTTATGTAAGTCTCAGAAGCATGCTCCACCCGTGTAGTGTCATCCAAAAATTAACTGTATTTCTTTTTGTGGATCAAAAAGGAGATCGGGGTGAGGTGCAGTCATTTAGTTCTTATTGTGCATGCGCAGAGTAGAAGCATTTTTCCCCCTCTCTGGTGCTGGTCCCCGGCTTTCAGCATTGCTAAGGCAGCTTCCTGCACCAGCCCCCCTCGAGTGGGACAGCCGGGTGAAAATTCTGCCTCCTTACTTGTTTCTGCCTCCCAGTTTATGGAAATTGCCTAATTCCCTTCTGCTTTCTTCCTTCTATTAATAATTCTAACCCCCTGTGCTGACATAATGAGCCTCTCCTGTTGGATATTCAGTTTTTAATGGAGCTGGGAGAGCTAAGTGGGGTGGCTGGGCGAGCAGACCTTTGGGCACACCCACAGCTCCACAGGCTCACGCAGCCCAGGGCATGATGGCAGTGTTTTCTTCTAAAAGGGGACACATGGAGATAAATTAGACTTGATGGTGTACATGTAGACTAGTCCTCTGGGCACCGAATGAGAATAGGAAGGACACACAGCTATGTTGCCACCAGGACAGATCTTCAATGACCCTCGAGGTACCATCTCCACAGCTACTCTGACATTGGCTATTAGCCACCACATCCCAGGTTCCCAGGCTGTCGCCGTCAGCTTAGGGTGACAGTCTAGAATGAGGAATTGAGTGCACACAACCTGGCTTGGTGGCACTGGGCACTTGCTCAATCGATTGGAATCCTAGTCCCCATGTCTGACACATAGCAAGCACTCAATAAATGTTAGCTACTATGCTCAGATGACTTCAAAGAAATTATAATTGAGGTCATGCTAGTCAACACTTCTCTGTTTCCAACTGCAAACTCTTCACATTCTGTCCCGCAATGAGCTTAATGGGAGGTGCTGCACGGCAGGGAACAGGTTTTATCCATCCTCTATGACTGGCTCTTCACACAGCACCTGGCACCAAGGGGGTGGCCCTCAGACGGCTGAGGGCTGATTAGAGGAACAGAGGAAACCACGCTGTTTTGTGTGGAGAGATTTATCTTCTAGTTGAGTAACTGGTATGCTTTTCAAAGATTCAATAGAGGCTTAGAGGGATAGAAGTCTTTAGACACACTTTCAAAACATAATCTTGGCTCCAAATTTTCTAAAAACCTCAAATGAACCTTTCGACACATGAGGAACGAGGCTCAGCTTTCATCTGAACTGCTGCGTGCACAGCTACACGGCCTCTGAGGTCCTGGATGTTCATCTGCATGCCATCAGGGTGCTTTCAGATCCACCAGGCGTTTTGCATTGAGCCACTCCAGTTTCCCATGGAGATGTAAAAGGCGCATTTGTTCCTTGGACGGCCCTCAAAGAGCAGGAAACTGTGAAAATGTCCAACGAGGCTCCTCCAAATTTTTGTGGCCAGAATGTGCATTCTGTTTCCTCATAATATTTGCTATTATTACCTCATGCCACCCCAAACAGTAATTCTATATTTAACTGTGTCACTTTGAAGCCAGCTGGTCTCAGCTTAGGATCAGATTTTATTCTGATTTCCTGGAACACAAAGCAGATATTTCCGAAGAAATAATGTGTTGTAATGAGTATTGAGTGTCTTTACCTCATAAAAAAAAAAAAACAAAAAAAACCATTAGGTTATTAATAAAACGGGATGTGACTGGGTGAAGTGGCTGGGCCATGGGTCAGACTACTGCTGTCCTGGCTCCAAGAGCCCTGGACCTCCGACCTTGGACAGTAGAGTGATCTATAATATAATTATGCTAAAAATGGCACCAGTTCCAACACATACTGAGCAGTGGCTGTTTCCAGGGTGGACAGTAGCGATGCTCCAAGTCACGTGAAAAGAATGTGCAGTCTGGATCCCACAAAGGCTCCAGGTTCCCAGCACAGAAGCACAGCAAAATGGGAGAAAGCGAATGGGCATTAAAGACCGCTGTGAATGCAGAGCCCGCCATGGATCCGGGCTGTGTCAGCCCAGCTCAGACAGGGAATGGGCCTGAATGCCACATACAGCGTCCTGTGAAAGCAAGGAGGACCCACACAGTGGACAGACAGAATAAAAGCATTTATCTCGAAGCCACACCAGCCACGCAGTGAAGTTAGGGCAGGCATCCAGAGATGTACACGAATCCTAGGCATGCACATGATGACATAAGTTGAACACATGGGTGTAAACAGTCATCAGATAGAAATAGATTATTAGCCACTTCCAGAGGCTCCTTCTCCTCACCCCCTCTCGCCCTCCATACTCTTCCAGCAGCTTACCCTTGGTGTTCCTGCCACAGAAGTGGAGCCATAACGTGTTCCCCCTTTGTAGCTGGAGTCTCTATCCCTACGAGGTTGTGTGTCCATTTGCCATGTGCAGATGCAATTGCCTTCCTTTTGTTATGCTGCATAAGCCCATATGTGCATAGCCAGGGATTGGGGCTTATTCTGCTGCCGGATTATTTCAAGTTGTAGTTGTTTTTGCTGTGTCGAACAGTGCTGCCGGGGTCATACTTGCACACGCCGTTTGCTGCCGATATCTATGCATTTCTGTGAAATCTACCATCGGGACTAGTAGTGCTTCATCATGGGAATGCCTATTTCAATTCAGTAGATACTGCTACTTTTCCACACAGGTGGAAGCGGTTTGAAGTTCACCAGCAATGTATGTGCGTGAGCACTGCGCCACATTTGCCAATAATGGCTTCTGTTGAGCACTTTGCATGCGTTTGCTGGGCATTTGGGTCTTTTCTTCTTGAGCAGCTCGTCTGACATTTTGCCCCATTTCTGCACTGTTGCCTTTCCCTTCATCTGCACAGGACTCTGCAGGCTCTGGAGCCAGTCCTTGGTGTGCACTCCCATCTTCTTGTTCTGCGGCTGCCTGGTGCTTAGACTCAGCTCTGTCTTTAATGAACTGAAGCACTCATTGAAAAGTAGTCCGCCTTATCCATGATGGGCACTATATGTCTGGGAACACAGATGCACATTAACTTAAGCCTAGAGTTGACTTATGAAAGTCAAAATTTACCCCCAGCCTGGAATAGATCTCGGTGATGGTGCAGAGCCATCACCGTTCTTGGCCTTGCTGTTGTCCTAAGTCCGGGGAACCTTGTCAGGGGTCCATCAGTGTTGCAGAAGACACAGACACATGGGACCACCCTGTGGTTAGCGCTCCTGCAGTGGTGGAAGCGGGCAGACAGTTTCCTGAAGCTGATGTCCCTGGGCTGTCAATCAGAGAGAAAATATGGACAAGAAGTGGGACAAGTCACATGACCTTGGTCCTGTGGGGATGGGCTGACGGCCATGCAGTCTTCCACCAGCTCCTGGCCCCGCTTTCCACGACAGGCAATCTGCAGACATGGACTCCCTCTGCGTGGAGCAGTGTGCCCCTGGCTGGACCGGGAGCTGCTGGAGGGGCTGTAAGCTGGGCGTCTGCTCTACACAGCAGCAATTTCAGGGAAGTAAGCTGAGGCGTCACCTGGGCCCCGTGCTGCTTCCCCTCTGGCTCAGGGCTCATGGGGGTGTCTCTCAGCGCCACTCCACCTGGGACATGCAGGAAGGACACTGTGGGGCTGTAGCTCCGGTTTTGTGTTGACTCTGAACAAATTTGTCACTTCTATGCTCACACAAACTCTGTCCTGCCTGGTTTGTCTCTTCTTGGAACGAACCACACTCACTAGCTATTGTAGCTCTTAGGATCCAATCACGTAGCTCCTCCAGATTTCCCTCTTCTTCTGATTGCCTCGAGTGTGTTTCGCCTTCACATTTGCTGTGAACTTTAGCATCAACCTGCTGCTGTCCAGGAGGCAAGCTGCTGGGATGCGGGTGGGGTTGCTTTGAATCTGTATCTCAGCTGATGCACAATGGTGCACACTGATGAGACTTCAATCCCTGAGCATGCCACACCCTCCCACTTATTCAGGCACCTCAATGTCTTTCTGGCTTTTACACTTTTAACAGAAATTCTAGCACATATGTCATTAGACGTCATGCTAAATGAAATCTTTTTAAATAATTTATTTTTTATTTTAGCTACATATAGATACCACTTGTTTTAGTTTGTTGATATCTTAGTCAGAAATGTCACTAAACTTACTTTAATAAAATATTTTTGTTGATTTCAGAGAGGAAGGGAGAGGGAGATAGAGAGAAACATCATTGATGAGAGGGAGTCATTGATCAGCTGTCTCCTGCACCCCCTCCCCCCGCAATGGGGATCCAGCCCGAAACCCAGAAACCCAGGCATGTGCCCCGACCAGAATCAAACCCAGGACCATTCAGTCTGCAGAATGACATTCTATCCACTGAGCCAAACTGGCTAGGGCACTAAACTTACTTTTTAATTGTTACAGTTTTGTGAAGACTATTGACAAGACTATTGACGTTTCTATACAGAAAAGCAGGTAGAAATAGAAAATAATTACAGATTTATTTCTCCCTTTTTATCCACATAAGTATTTCTTTTTCATGCCTACGTGAACCAGCTGGAACCTCAGCTGAATAATAAACAGAAATGGTTATAACAGACTCCTCATGACTGGTAGGAATCTGAGGAGGAAGCTCTCAGTAATCCCCCCTTAAGTACTGTTTACAGTCGGATTTGTAGACATTCTCCCAGATGAAGGGAGCTGCCTCCTGTGTTGGAAAGGACTCTGCTGTGGTGGGTGTTGGGAACTATACCCATTTTTAAATGCACTTTACGACATCCCTTTAAGAAAATGTGAAGTGAAGATGGAGAAGGCTTTCCCCCTCCTGCTGCACCTTCCAGCCAATGAACACCTCTCCTACATCCCCTCCTATGCCCCTCTCTTCCCTTGATAGAAACCCACAGTGGCGAGACTCTTCATTCCCCCCCACACACGTCAATTTATTGTTAAGAATCAGGGTGGGAGAATGAGTAGGATTTTATTAAAAGAGGCAGGTGAAAGGAAAGATTCTACAGGCATGAATATTCTTTCAGCCACCGTTCTCCTTGGACCTAATGGAGATGGGCCCGCAGGGAACAGGCTTGTTTTAAAGCAAGAGCTGGTTTATTTCAGAGACAGTATATGGAGGAGTGGCTAAAAGGTTGGGCTCTGGAGTCAGAGTTATTGAACGTAAAGTGTGGGACATGTAGATTACATTGTCTTGACAGTTTAAAGGCCTTCTTGGGGCTTTGAGCCCCGTCTCGCAGGCAGGCTCTCTCACTGAGTCCCTTTTCTTTAGGCTGGAGCGGTTGGGCAGCCTGTGCAGAGGGCCAGCAGAAAGGCCTGGTGCTCCTGGGGAAGCATGAAGGGGAGGGCATGAGGAGAGGAGTAGGAGGGAAAACTGGGCAGCCCGGCCACAATGGAAAATGGAAACAGCAGTACCATGCGGGCATCCAGACACAGAGGGCCTAGTGCTGCAAAAACCCACATTCGGAGATCTGCCCTGTTATTTTTCTTTTCCCCTAAAATTTAAACTCATAACACATGCTTGTTCAGGGATGAGGGAAACTTGTGTTTGCAGGGCGAGTGAGAAGGTAGGACTGCGGGGCAGTATTTGAAGTAGCCTGCCCTCCTGCAGATTGCTCTGCATTGGAGATTCCCTCGATTTCCTTTTCTTTCAATGATCCTTATCTCCCTTTTTCCTTATTCTTTTTATTTCTAGAAGTATTTTCATTTTAAAATATAAATTGTGGGCTTTTTCTTAGGGTCAAGGCCATTATTTACTTCTTCATTAACATAATTAGAAATCTTGATCAGTCAGGACAATTGGACCACTGGTAGTGAATCCTTCCCTTCCTACCCTACTGCTTTGTGTCAGCCCCAAAGAAATTTTGTCTGGAAATGGAATAACTTTTACAGGAGCTAAAAATAATTTCAGATGCTTAAATTGAAGATAGTTTCTACAAGCACTTCGGATTACCTCTTTCCCTCAGCTGCTCTCTCTTTTCCTTTACAGCTTTAATAAGCTTTGGCTGCCTTTGTGGCCGGGTCAGTCACTTTCACCCTATTGTGTTGTGCAGTATTGGTGTCGTGCATTTACATTTAAAAGTTGTCTATTCAGAGTGACTTTCAAACAATCGAGGACCCTATTCCAATGTCAACCCCTCTGCTTAATCAACAGTCACTTTATTCCCACTCTTTTCAAAGGCACTTGAACTGCCTAAAAGCCAGGGATGATTGAGTGAGAGTGCTGGGCTGGTCCCCTACAGTGTTCACCTATTGAAATTCATGCATGTAATCCTGGGGAGAGTGTGGCTCAAGGGCACCCTCACGACTCTGCAGGTAGATGTCCCAGGAGCAAAGGAAAGATGTTTCTTTCTAGGGCAGCGGTTAGTTTTTGTGATGCTGGTTGGGTGTGTGTGTGTGGTGGTTGGAGACCAGGAGAAAGACTGAAGTGAAGTAGGAATGCACACTTGAAACCAATATGATCTTATTAACCAACTAGAGGCCCGGTGCATGAAAAATCATGCACTGTAGGGGGAGGGATTTACTACAGCCCAGCCTGCACCCTCTCACAGTCTGGGACCCCATGGGGGATGTCCTCTCCCCAGGGGATCGGGCCTAAGCTGGCAGTCAGACATCCCCCTGGCAGCCTGGGATGTCTGACTGCTGCTTAGGCACACTAAGTGGAGTTCCCCCTGTGGGAGTTCACTGACCACCAGGTGGCAACTCTTGCATTGAGCATCTGCCCCCTGGTGGCCAGTGTGCATCATAGTGACAGGTCATTCCCAGTCATTTACCTTTAGGGTCAATTTGCATATTACCCTGTTATTATATATGATTATATAGGACTAGAGGACTGGTGCATGCAATTTGTGCACACATAGGGTCCCTAGGCCTGGCTGGCAATCAGCGCTGATCTCTAGAGAGACCGACAGGGTGATTGGCAGTCCCCCCTGGCACCTGCCTTGGCAGGTCTACTGCCACTTGCTCGCCAGCCTTTCCCCTCACTGTCGCTGCCAGCCATCTCCCTCTGCAGGGCGACCAGAGGGACATTTGGGGGGGCCCCCTGCTGGCACCCACCGTGGCTGGCCTGGGGCCTGTGGACTGGGGGAAGCTCCTGCATTAAGTGTGTCCTCCCTGGTGGTCAGTGCATGTCATAGCGACTGGTTGTTCCACTCATCATTCTACTGTTTGGTCAATTTGTATATTAGGCTTTTAGTATGTAGGATGTCACCCCAATGCATTAAAGAAAAATGTATGGAAAGACCTCAATAAAAATAACAACAAGAAGAAGACTAACACAAGGCCCAGGCTTCCTGCTAGGAGAAAAGTGCTGAGTGGGGTTCCCAGAAGGGTGCACCCAGCCATCAAGTGTTACACTCCGATGAGCACCTCCAGCTTGACAATTTACACAGACAACATCATCCACAATCTTGGGTGCTTGGGGGACTTAGCCATAAATGATTAAAATAGTATTTCTAAGATGAGGAGATCTTATTTGTCCATTGATATTTACTTTGTGAAGTCAGATTTGGCCAAAAGTAACTATATCACAAAGGGCTGAAATACAAGTCACTTTGAATATGAATAAAACAGTCAGCTTGAGAGACTTACTTGACTCTGTGTCAGAAATGCCTTTAAACATTTGATTGATGGGCAGCTCACAGAGAGCTGAAGCTGAGAAATATGCTTTTGCAATTGCCAATTTTAGGACCATTTCCATTCCCAGTTTAAGATGGCTTTATAGTAGATACAAGTGCAAGCTGGCTGGGTTCACAGTGTGAATGTCCACATGTTAGAGAAGGAGATGTTGTTGACAAAGAATACTAAACAAAGGGTGACATTGTGCTTATGATGGATCTCCAACTGCTCTCCTGAGACTCAGGTTTGGCAGTCCCTGCTTCATCGCCCACGGTGGGAAAAACATGGTTTTAGAGTCAGACAAATGCACCTGAGCATGGTTCTGGTCACCAGCTGTGTGATCTTGGAGCTTTGACCTTATTACAAATAACCAAACCCAAAGGGCTGTTTTGATGTATACATGGTGGCTGTGAATATTTTTTGCACAAAGTCTTTATTTTAACATATTTTAATAAATATTTAAGAATAAATAAAACTTCTAATATATGTTATTGTGATTAATTAGGTGTATTTTGTCATATATGTATCCTTTCCTGAAAATGACAAGTGGGAATGTCACTGTTTTGTCTGCAATAACAGATATCAGATTTCCATGATGTGGCTCTAATTTAGCAAGTAGTGTTATCTGCTGCAGCTGAATTTTAAACCTGCTGAGTCTTGGTTATGGGTGTAGTATGCATTAGTTCTAAACACTGAGTGACCAGATTATTATGATCTCTGAACACATAATATCTGGCCACTCAGAGTGTGTGTGTGTGTGTGTGTATGTGTGTGTATGTGTGTGTTAGAGGCCCAGTGCATGAATTCATGCCTGGGTGGGGTCTGGCCAGCCTGGCCAGAAGGGAGGGGACATGGGTGGTCGGCCAGTCTGCCTGCTGGTGGAACTCCTGGTCGAAGGGACAATTCGCATATTAGCCTTTTATTATATAGGATATATACTGAGTAGTCAGGTTATTATGCATTCAGAGATTATAATAATCTGGCCACTCAGTGTATATTAGATGTGGTTTCTTTGGGGTAACTAGGCTTTCTTTCTGCTCTCTTTGTATCATTATATTTGGGGCTTTAGAAATGGCTAGGATTAAATAAGGTGTAGGCACAGGCCACAAAGGACAGAGAAAGACAGAGAGAGAGGTACTGGGTGGGGCCTTCAGATGAGATTTACACAAGAAACAGATTTCAGTGAAACAGATGAAGTCACTACAAGTTTGTAAATTTCTGAACTAATTGCCTACTATGCACTGGGCACTGTCCCCAGGACATCCGTGGTAACATTGCCTGGGACACTGCGGTTGCAGAAAGGGATGTGTTAAAAAGATTAGGAACATGCACTTTTATGCTTGTAAATGCTCCTCTTCATAGTTCTGAGACAGTGTCATTACTCAGTCCTTTTGGCATGACTTTTTTGACCCCTGAGACTCCTCCCCCAAATTTAGGTTGTGATTACTGCCCGTAATGCTCACAGCTGATCTTTCAGGCAGCCCTGACATCACCATGTCGAGGTCCCAGACAACCTATTTGCCTTAGGGTGGGGTCCTGCCTGCTCTCTCTGTGTCCTGCTCCAGCGCCTGCTCCATGAGCCTCCGGAGGCCTGAGTCTGGGAGGGGTAGGAGAGGCGGGGACTGTCTGCCTGCCATAGGTCACTGCACTTTTCACTCAGAATAAATCTAAGTAGTTAATCAGCTTGTCTCCATGTCAAAGAGTTGCATCCAGTTTGCCGAAGCCGCTGCTTAAGATCTCCCAACACAAAGTCAGGGTGAGCTCATTGACGGATGTGTGGAATGGTGTATATGGTGTTTTTTGTTTGTTCATTTTAAGATTTTGTTTCTCGCCAAAACCGGTTTGGCTCAGTGGATAGAGCGTCAGCCTGTGGACTGAAGGGTCCCGGATTCGATTCTGGTCAAGGGCATGTACCTTGGGCACATCCCCAGTAGGGTGTGTGCCAGAGGCAGCTGATCAATGTCTCTCACTGATGTTGCTAACTCTCTATCCCTTTCTCTTCCTCTCTGAAAAAATTCAATAAGATATATTTAAAAATAAAATAAGATTTTGGTTCTCTCTCCTTCCTGTTGATGGTACACTTAAGGTATTTTACTAAAAATTAAAATATTAAAATATTTAAAGTGTTATTTAGGGCCTCCCTGTCCCAAGTCATGTCACTTGCACTTACTAGACTGACTTCAGTTTTTCCTAGTGTGGTGTCAGGGTCAAAAACGTCTTCCCGTCGGTTTGTTATTTCACAGCAGAATTCATTCTCCCACACAGTATCAGGGGGACCTGGAGAGACCACCTTCTTGGGGTGCTGCAAGCGGTCGGATAATGTGCGGAAACCTGGATTTGTTCCCACATGCCCAGGAGGCAGGCGGTTCCTGTCACTCTTTCTTTCATCTGAATTGGTGATGTGGAGCCACATCCTCCTTATCTGTGACACTAATTTGGTAATAGCTTCCCTGTGCTGAGCCCGCACTCACTCACTCACCTGGTGCTTTATTTAGATGTACGGGCTACATTAAATAGCACTGGAGTAAGTAATGGAAACCTAGTTCAGAGAATATGAGCCAAGAGCCAGAAGTCAGGCGTGAGCACTGCACGCTGACCCCTGGCGGGGATGAACAGGGTGAGCAGAGCAGACTGAATCTACTTCTGCATGAGCAACAGCAGAAGACAGAAATGCTTTTTATGGAAAACAACTTCAACAGTTTAACAGGTCTGACAGATTGGAAAAAAATTGGTGTATTTATGAGTCATCAATGTGAGGCTAAAAAGGAAGGGTTTGAACATACCATGGCAAACAGGGAACAAAATTAGTCAACTGTCCCAAACTCCGGGACTGAAACCAGGCATCTGAAGATTTTAAACACCAAATTATTGTTGAAAAATATCCATTTGAATGAATATTTGACCTCACTTGGAGATATTATTAATAAATAAGCACTAATATTAACAGGTTTGATTTATGAAATAGTTGTAAAAGTATGTAGCCAAAAACAAATACTCATTAAATCTACTGTTTAAATAATTTTGATTAAAATACTGGATATAGTATGATGAACAATCCATTTATTTACTTCATTTTGCCTCATGAAGATAAGCCTGATCTGTAATTACTTTTTTAAAGAAAGCAATCTTTTCTAAGAGAAAATTGGAATATTTGAAAAGTAGAGATGCTACTGTAAGTTATATTGCATATGTATGCATTTTTCAATACCCTCTAGTAATTATAGACCATACAAAGCCTCTTCCTCCATATATACTGATGGACAATAACTATGCCTTCCATTGGAAAAAAGCAAACATTTTAGCTCGACACACTGTTCTGCATGTGCAGAAGGAAAGCCAAGCTTTGAAGAGATACTCTTGTGCAGACAAGAGCTTTTTCTTAGACAAGACTGTCTTCTGTAAGATAAAATGATTCTGTAATCTCTCATCACTTTGTCTTCTAAATCCAGGACATCGACTCAGAATTACTTGGTGAAGTGACTTCAAGGGGATCTTTTTAATGGGTGTTTGCTGCCCATTCCAGAATAAAACAAGTGCTTTCAAAATATTTCTTTTATAGAATTTTATATTCAAAGTTTTATTTTGCAATAATTTCAGAGATGTGATATGCAAATAAGTAAGAACTAAATAAAACAAAGTAAAATAAAACAATAAGTTTGGCCCTTAAAACATGCAGTTCTCCCTCTAAACAAGTTTTCTTATTGAGGATCTGGCTCAAATTATATGTATGTAGAAATACCAAGAACAAAGCACAGTGTCTGGTGGAGATAAAAGTCCTCTCTGAGTCTTGTTTATAATGGGGAGACCTTGCTCCCTCGCTGGATGTGTTCCATGAGCACAGCCGGGAGCAATCCACAGCGTGGATTAGAGGCTTGGCTATAATGCCCATGCAAATACATATTTTTCACATACAATATACAAACACTGCAGCAGGACGATTAGATAATGGAGCCAAAAAATCAAGAAACTGGCAAATGTACAATGGATTATGATGGCTTGATTCCACACTTCAAATATAATGAACATTTAATTCATCTGATGACTTTTTCTAATTGGAGACACATTGGTGGAGGGGCATTTGAGTTCACAAACACTCTCTATTACTTCCATGTTAACCACATTGCACAAACTGCCAAATTGTGAACTGTTTTCCGAAAAAGCCCAACAAAATGTACACAGCAGAATTTGCTAACTTTGATCAACCCAAGTTTTCATTTCTTTCTGAGGGGAGGGGGGAAGAGTTGTCTCTCAAATTATGCTCCACTGAAGTCAGATTTTACGTTTCATTCTCATGTGACAATTTATTTTTTAATTAATTATTATTATTTTAATCAGAGAGGTAGGGAGAGGAAGAGAGAGAATCATTGATCAGCTGCCTCCTGCACGCCCCCACTGGGGAGCAAGCCCACAATTAGCCATGTGCCCTTGACCTGAATTAAAACTGGGACCTTTCAGTCCGCAGGCAGATGCTCTATCACTGAGCCTAATCGGCTAGTGTAGTCACGTGACAATTTAAATGTAATTGTAGTTTTTACAATTTTAGAAAATAAAAATTTTATTTAATTTTGTCAAACAGAGCCAGGTTAACATCAACCTTTCAGTAGTGTTTCATGAATATTGTAGTTCATTACCTTCTCTATGATTCTACAAGCCAAACTATCGTAAATGACAATTAAAATGTCTTGATTCACATAGTTTCATAGTTTACAAAGCCCATGCATTCATTTGTTTAAGCCATAAACATTTATTGAGCATATACAATGTCTCGGGCATTTTGCTGCTTCAGAAATAAAATGGGGAAGAGAATGTATGGGTCCCAGCCCTCGTGAAACTTTCAGTCTCGCCTCACAAAATCCTTCCATGTTCTAGCAAAATGGCATATGGAGTCTGTTTAGCCTCCCACCACAGAGAACCTCCCTCGACCTTGTGTTATACTTGCCCAGTGCAATCATATGAGTAAACTACACACACTTGACTTGCAGCCTACTTGTTGCCTTTATATAAATGGACTCACACTACCCATGTTCCTCTGTCTTGCTCTTTTCACTCATAATTGTGTTTTGTATGTTCCACATCACTTGGCATAGGCACAGTTGTCTATTTTCACTGAACATGCAACAATTTATTATTAATCAAGTTTATTGCTGGTGGATTTGTGAGTTGCAATTACTCTACATTTTCACCAACTCTTGGTACTGTTACACTTAATTTTTTTTATTTTTTGCCAAAATGGTAGATTAGAAAGATATATCATTGTGTTTTTAATTAGGATTTCCTTCATTACTAGTGAAGTTAGCATTTTTCACAACTTTATTGCTCATCTTGGGTTTAGATTTGCCATCTGTCCTACTTTACTGCTTTTTATTTTCAGATTCTGTAATATACATGATATCTTCTGGATATTAATCCTTTGTAAGTAATATGTTTTATTAATATTTTCTCCCACTTGCCTTTCTACTATCTTTATTGAAATCTAAGTTTCCATAAGTTCTTTATAATAAGAAATTCTTAAAATGAATGGAATCTAATTTATCAATATTTTTAATGCATGACTTTTATTTTGTGCCCTGTTTAAGAAGTTTACTTCAAAGTTACCACAACATTCTCCTATAGTTTCTTCTAATATTTTAAAATCCTTCATCTATCTAAAGAGAGTTTTGGTGTGTGTTGCTTTGTAGGGAATCACCGTACCTATAAGCCCAGATGTTGAAGTACTATTTGATGGAATAGTCCATTTTTCTCCAGTGCTCTGTACCGCCAGTCCACTACATCTCTGCCTTCTCCTTGCACCCTGTGGGAGAGGACCCCAATGCAGAGTCAAATCAAAATGTTGAGAGCTTTCAGATACCTTACACTGTAGTTCCTTTTCAGACAATTCTAATGTTAACTTACATTGTGGTTATGGGATAAACTTAATCATGGTTTTACCCATTTTATGTATAGCAATATTCAGGTGGCTAGTGATGGTTTAGAACTTGGAATCTGCATTCAGGAATGAGATTGCTTTGCCTCCATCTCTTTTGTCCCTTCTAGCTTTGAGCCTCCGTAACTGAGGCAGGCAGTGTTCCCACCTCTTCTCTCTCCTGGAAGCGGATACCTGGGACCGGCATTGTGCTTTCAGTTTCTGAATTCTGAATGCCTGGCAGGTCTACCAGTGCAGCCACCTGAGATGACCTTGGTTGCATTTGTAACTTCGGATCTATCTGCCGGCTCATTAATTCCGTCTTGGGCACATATGTGCAAAGGTGGCTAATGAGGGTTAAATTTCAGTTGTGATTGATTTAGTTACTTCTCAAATATATTTACAATTTTCTGTTTTCCACGGGTATTTTCATTGGTTGTTTCTTTCTCAAAACATGACGAGCACATTTGTTTTCATGTTGTGTTGATAGTCCTTGTACTGGGTGCACCTGCAGGTCTGCTTCTGCGTGTTTTCCCTCGGGTGTCTTCCATCTTGTCTTACTTCTTTGTGAGCTCTGTCTGGAGTATTTGCGGGTCCATAAAGGTCCAAGAGACCTCCAGAGAGCATCTGCCTTCGCTTCTTCCAGTTTCCTGGGCATGTTAAGGGTTGAGGCAAGTGCAAATAATTTGCACAATTTCAGGTTGTGTGTGGTCCAACCAGAATCAGTAACTTTATTGGACAAAGTCATGTAACAGCAATGTATTGTCACGATTATGCAGGAATGGTTGCTCCTTCTCTCTTTTTGTTTTTCCTTACCACCTGTGCTTAATTTGAAGACAGTTTTATATGCCATTTCTGAATGTTAGGAGTACAAAGAGAGTTTTAATTATATGTTAACTTTTGGAGTCCAAGGTTAATTTTGAGAAGGTATTTATAATATTTCCCTAGCATGATGCTATGCATCTTAAAGCACAGGGGTGTTAAAAAGCATCATAATGTAGATAATCCTCAATAAACATCTATTAAGCATGCAGTGTGTCACAGTGCTCTACCAGAGGCTATAAGGAGAATGCTTTTGTCTTGAACATTTTTCAATAGCCTTTTATTACTTTAATGTAAGTATTTTTATTGATTTCAAGAGGAAGGGAGAGAGAGAGAGATAGAAACATCAGTGATGAGAGAGAATCATTAATTGGCTGCCTCTTGCACACCCCCTATCAGGGATCAAGTCTGCAACCAGGGCATGTGCCCTTGAATGGAATTGAACTCAGGACCCTTCAGTGCAAAGGCCAAACCAGCTAGGGTCAGATTGCAAACCCAAAATATATTTCTACTATGCACAAGGCAAGGGGTTAAAATGTTTGGATTCAAAGATCTTTAAGAACAAACCCTTGAGAGACTTTTACTCAGCTGAGGTCGGTGGTGAGGACTATTTTGAGTCAGGACAGCAGTGAAACATTGAAAGAGTTAGGCAGTTTAATGAGCTGCATGGAGATCCGGGGGAAAAGTCTCAGAGAACCAAGCTCCAAGGCCAACGAATAGTTCTGGTTGTTTTTGTAAAACGCAGAACTTTTCCAGTGAGGAATGATTATTTCTTACCACTGGCAATGTAGTAATTTTTTCTACCATAATTAATGAGTAGAAATTGAATTGCATGTGAAAGTCTAATTTTTATTATAGGATGCTCTTCCTGTTTTAAAAAAATAATTGTCTAATTTTACCTCCAAGGATTCACAATTAAGAGGTAATTTTCAACATTGCTGTGTTCGTATCTCCTGAGATCACTGGGTGTGAATAACTTCCAATAAACAGAATTCTCAGGAGTAGAATTTCTCATCCTCTGTAACTCCATGGAACAACAGGTCCCAGGAGAGCTGTAAATCTGGGGATAGCAAGAGTCGAGGCCAGACTTGTTCGCCTGGAAGTGTTTGTCTACTGTTGGTGACGACTTCCCCTCACCTTGACCTTTCGGGGATGGACCAGTCTGAAGTCTGGTGATTCCATCCTGTAAGAGCTGCTACCATTTTAGAGGAAGCATTACAGATGAAAAAGGTGGAGTAATCTTTTATTATTTTCTCTATTTGCAACACAGTGAGTTGTTAACAGAACAAAGCAAATTGGGAGGGGTTGATGTTCAGAGTGCCTCCTCCATCTTCACTGGATAGATAGCCTGTGATTGGAATTCAATCACATTATGATCTTTAATTCTGAGCATGTGAATTCCAAAACACGGGTTCTAGTTAGTGACTGCAGAGTTGCATTTAATTGAAATCACTGGTGGTAAAGCCTTCCTTCTTCTATGCTCACCTTGTAACAGGTGGGCTTGATGATCATGGGTTAGCACTGTCGTGCCCAAACTGTGCACGGTTAGGAAGTAGTGAGGTCACAGCTGGATCACTGTTTGACCCCTTTTCTCTCTGAAGATGTTTTCAGAGCTTCAAACGACGTCTCTGTAATAGAAAGAGCATATAAGCTGAAGAACAACTTGTTTATTTCCGTTGTTTCTAGGATTTGTGCTTCACTGTGGAAGCAGGGTACAGCCATTTGAAGAGCATTATTACTTAGCCAATTTAGTCTGCATTTGGCTGGAACACACTCTGAGTTCTTGGGATAGGGTCCAGTTGTTGTGCAAAAAATCCCTGCTTTGCTGAGGAGAAAATGTGCAAAACCGGGACAGCAGTTGTTCAGATGAAATAAAAATTTAACTGGATTTGAACCCTACTGAAGGCCAGGCAAGTTTAGGCAAAAACCTGCTAATGAGCTCTTTCTGTCTAAAAACTTAAACACATAGATGTCTTCTCGTGGACCTCAAAGCCTCACAAAGCCCATATTACGGTTCCAAAAGGGGCCGGTTGAAGTCAGAGAAAGACAAGTACATATGACTTCCTCCACATGTGGAATCTAATAAACAAAATAAACTAACAAACAAAATAGAAACAGACTCAGCTACAGAAAACATAATGACAGCCGTCAAAGGGGAGGGGTTGGGGACTGGGTGAAAAAGGTGAAGGGATTAAACAAAGTAAAAAGATGCTCATAGACAAAGATAACTGTATGGTGATTGCCATAGGGAAAGGGCTGGGATAGGTAGGAGAGGGTAAAGTGGGGGTAGATGGCTACTGAAGGAGACTTGACTTGGGGTGGTAGACACAACACAATACACAAATGATGTAATAGAATTGTACACCTGAGACCTATATCCTTTTAGTGATCAATGTCACCTCAATAAATTCAATAAACAACAACAACAAACAAATGGGGCTGGTTGACAATAAGTCAAAATAAGTAAACAAGATTTCTTGATTACATTATAAATTGAGGGGGAAATAACTTGAAATGGTTTATTAACTAAAACAACAGCAGAAGCAAAGGTCATTATTTAAAGACAGTAACAGGTGTCCCGATAAAAAGGTTACTTCTTTGTCTATATGTCTTTTGTTTGAGGTTTTCAAAGATGTTTCACACCCAAAGAGAGAGCCAGGATAATCTCCATCATTTCTGTCAAAGTGTCATTGGAGAGTTCAACAACTGTCCTGTGACACTTCTCATTGATGGCAAAGATGGAAGCAAAACATAAACTGCAGAGACTGGCTACTGATATGGCCCCATCGAGAATTGGAAAGAGTCCTAAAATTCTGCCTGGGGTCACACCCTACCTGATCAAATCAAGAATTCTTTGTGACTTTGAATTCATCTAGCCTTAGAAACCCTTTGAAGCTGCATTCAGAAAAAAGGGACATTTTGGATTTGAAGACTTGAATCCAATTTGACAACATTTGTTGGGACCATGTCCACTGCTGGGTGTCCTGTAGTTGTGATAAAAGCAAGTGTTGTGTGAAATGACAGCAGGGGGGCCAGGTCCTAGCTCAAGGTTAGGAAAGCTGCGCGATGTCCCTGACAGGCACCATGTCTCATTAGGAAGTAATTGTGGTTATTGAAGGATGTCAGAAAAACCTCATGAAAACCAAGATAGTGATCACCTCTCACATTCCAGAAGATTTCTCATGCCCTCTGTAATCACTCTCTGATTCCTCCCCATCTTCCCAGCCTTCCTGGCAGCCACTAACCTGCCTTATGGCATCCACAGTGGTGCACTGTCTAAAACAGTGATTTTCAACCTTTCTGATCTCATGACATATAAATTAGTTACTCAAATTCTATAGCACACCAAAAACATATTTTAATCAATCTGACAAAGAAAAAAGAGTTGTGATTTTGATTCATTCACACCAGATGGCTATTGTTGTATTGGCTGTTTTCATGTTTATAGTTGACAATCTAAGGGAAGAGAGGCCCATGTCCCTGACTAAACAGTCAAGCATTGCATGGTTTAGAAATTCTAGCAGTGCAAAGATTGAAAATGGCTGGTCTAGACATTTCTGTAAGTGGAATCACATGTACATGCCTCCTTTTGTCTGGCATATTTTACTCGGCAGTTATTCTGGGTTCCTCCAGGTTTCTACATGGATGGGCCATATTTGTTGTTACTAAGTGATACCCCATTGTATGGAGAGGCCACCATTTCTTTATCCTGTCACCTATTGATGGATAAACAGGTGCTTCCGGCTTGAAACTTGTACAAATAAACATATACTAAACACTCACGGACATGTGCTTTCACTGAGTACGTAGGGGTGGGATGGTTTGGAGAAGTATGCTTAATTTTTAAGAGACTGTCAAAATGTTTGCCAAGAGGATGCATCATTTCCCGCCCCTGCCTGTGCTATGTGAGCACCTCATGCTTGCCAAGCTGGGTGTGCTGTCTTTGTGCATGTTAGGTTTTTTCATATGTGAGCAGTAGTGCCTACTGGTGGTTTCTGGTGCCATCCCTAAGGATATGGGTGGACACAGTCATATGCCTCTTAGGAACTCTCACAACCAGCAGATAATTTAGGTGTTTGTGTAGCTGTCAACTGGCTCCTGATAAGTGGAATCAAATTAATTTATGAATTCAGAAGCCAGTCAGGATGGCCCAGCTCAGCCTTCTCATTCATTCATTCATTCCCAAAGTCAACTGAGCAGATTAGACATGTTAGCAATAGCAAAGCTGGCTCTCCTCAGTTGGAAAGGCTTAGAACTCACAGACCAGGAACCATTTTCTGCGTTAGAAGGTAGATTTGCATGCCCTGGGTCTCCTGGGTCTGGGGCTGGTCTTTGTCCCACATCACACTCCCTGGCTCCCTGCTCCACTGCCTCCACTGCCTCCACTTTTCTGGCTCTCAGTGCACACTCTCCTGTGGGCCCTTCATCAATGGTTTATTCAAGGAGCTTCTGCCACTTAAGATAGATCAATTTATTAAGAGAAATATAAAAACAGTAGTTTTAAGATCAAGTACAGGTTCAAGTAACTTTATACACCAATCATTGTTCATGTACATCTGGCTTTGAGCTGACTCTGCCTGTCACTGAATCTCCATGTAATGCAGAGCAGGTCCAACTCACAGGTCCCATACCTCCGTCTTCACACGGAAGTGTCACATTCTAGCATCTCAAATGCAGATGAAGTCATACAAGTAAAATGCTTCCCAGTGATCCTGGCTGTTAATACAAATAGAGTAGATATGCACATTATTACTATTTGTATAACTATTTGTTAACTAGAGGTCTGGTGCACAAATTTGTGCACCAGTGGGATCCCTTGGTCTGGCCTGTGGTTTTGAGCCGACACTAGCTCTCTGACATTCCCTAGGAGTCCTGGATTGCAAGAGGGTGCAGGCCAGGCCAAGTGACTACACTGGTGCATTATTGGGGACTGGGGAGGGATGCAGGAGGTTGGCTAGCTGGGGAGGGACTTTGAGAGGGCTCCAGGACATGTCCAGCCCATCTTGCTCAGTCCAAATCTGCTGGAACCCAGCAGTAAGCTAACCTACCATTCAACTGTCTGCCCCCTGGTCATAGTAAGCAGTTGAGTGGCTTTAGCATATCATTAGTATATTATGCTTTGCTTCGTTGAACAGAAAACTGGACGACCAGACACTTAGCATATTAGGCTTTTATTATATAGGATGAATATATTATACTTTAGTGTCTAGCCATGTAGGATGCTTTGTGGTAAGCTGCACTATCATCCCCAGATAGTTGAAGCTGCATCCAGAAGGAGAATTATATTTTTCTGACCCACTGACCTCAGACGTGGCCATGTGACTTGCTTTGATGAATGAAAATGAACAGAAGTAATATGTGTCACTTCTGAGCATGAATCCTAGCAGCCAATGTGTGGACTCACTGTCTCTTCTCTCCATGCATGAGAATCAGAAATATGTAGACAGAGATGCCTCCTTGGTCTGGGTCATGGTGTAATATGCAGTTCATCTTAAGTTTCAAGAACAAGAATTAACTCTTTCCCTAAGCAAGTGAGATTTGAGAATTGTTATGAAAACACAACCTGTATTTTATTTTTTATGTATTTATTTTTTCACAACCTGTATTTTAAAACATTTTAGTTGTATACATTAATATCAATATTCCCTAATTCAAAGTTTCCCTCACCTTGAAAAAATTAGGCTCAGTGACTAAACCATTCCCAAAACAAACAAGAAGAAGTTTGGTTCTCATGCTGGTATCTGCCTTTTTCAGTGGAAGGAATGGCATTTTCCAGAGTCTGGGCTTGAGTTGGCACCAGGCTGAAAGCCTTCCTTGGGCTCCAGGCCTTTGTTTCCAAGTGCATTGCAATGGTGGGTACTGATCCTTCACACCTCTGCAGAGCAGGGATTACCACCCATGTTTCTCAAATGGTCCCTTTCCAAAAACAACCTATGAATATAAAAATCAAAATCTGAAGTCTCGTTGTTCTGGACTTGGATTTCGTCCCAACAACTGCCTTGAATTTATTTGTAATACATGAAAAGAACAGGCTTAAGGAAACCTCCTTGGGAATGGGAAGAGAAGGTGGGATGCTGGCATGATCACGAGAGGGAAACTTTTCATGCTCATAAAGTGAAGGAGAGGCCAGATTGGGTCTTATTTCATTAGAAATTTTATACATTTGAAAATTAGCCTTGTTTTCTGATAGCATTCCATGTGTTGGACCAGTCAATGTCTGTTTGAGTTTCAAAATGTTAATTTCAAGGATGTCAGCTCCCAACTGTGCTTGGGAGTCTTCCTTAGTTTTAGCTCAGCACTGTCCATGGGATGAATCCATAGTGAGGTCCTTCTGGCACAGGTTATAGAGGGTCAAAGATCTGAACTGGTTAGTTTGCATGGAAAGTGATCAAAAGTATCAAGGAAATGAACTGTGATTGTTTCTTCTTGGAGAGGTCAAAAGGATGGTGTTAGTAACAAAACCTAACCACTGCCTCGCTCCCTGGGCTTTGGCTGCCCTTACAAAATACTTCATTGACAGAAATGGATTTTCTCACAGTTCTGGCAGCTGGAAGTCCAGGATAAGGGTACCAGTGTGGTTGCATTCTGTGGAGGGCTCTCTCCTCAGCTTGCAGATGGTCACCTTCTTGCTGAGTCCTCACATGGTACAGCTAGAGCTCCGGGGGCCTGTCCTTCTCTCCTAAGGGCATCAATAAATCCTATTGAATCTGTTCCCACCCTCATGACCATAAAGGCCTTATCTCCAATACAGCCATGTGGTGGTTAGAGCTTCAACATACCATTTTGGGGATTTGGCAGGAAGGGGAGTGGTGTGTGTGTGGTGGGGGGGACGGGCGCGGGGGGTGAGGGGCTGGCGCGGGTGTGGAGAGTGGAGAAAGCACACTTCAGTCCATAGAACTTCCTAATTCTTTTTAACAAGCTGATTATTCATATTCAATTCAGGAATCAACCAAGGGTACCAGCAGAAAAATATTGAAAATTAGAGTCCTTCAAACCCTTAAGGACTTTTTATAACTAAAAAACAATTAATGTTACATTTTATTTATTTATTAAAAACTAGAGGCCCATTGCACGAAGATTCATGCAATAGGCCTTCCTTTCCCTGGCTGCTGGCACCAGTTTTCCTCTGGCATCTTGGACCCAAGCCTTTGCTCTGGCTGCTGCCTTCTGTCTTCGTTTTGGCCAGAGTGCCACTATAGCTCCCTTTGCCCCTCTTCCTTGCCATCATAGCAGGCATCTCACCCCACCCAGCTGCTCCATGCCTGTATGCGTGCTGCCTAGAGGTTGTGGGGGTAGGGTCATTGACATATTTGTCAGGTTAATTTGCACACTCACTCCTGATTGGCTGGTAGGCATTGTGAAGTGACAGTCAATTTGCATGAGCAATATTGACTGGAACTCCTGTCCTGGTGAAGCATACAATTGGAGAATATAATAATGAACAGGTGCACAGCTAGGCTTTGGTGTTCCTCTTCATACCAGTCACTCTTGAACTCAGGCATAGAGAGATGAGAAAGCTGCCTTCAGTTAAGGGCATATACTGCACATCATATATTTGGTGCTTCATATGTTTAGGAAGTGAATTCAGTGTTCCACAGATGGAGGCAGGAGGACCATTCTTATTGTCTCAAGGCATTATAGCCTCTCTGGATTCTAAAATTAGGCCCTTTGGTATAAATATTTAGTCAAATTCAGCTCCTCCTCCCCCTCCCCTGCCCTTCTTTCAGGTCTGACCTCAGGATAGGTTGGGCCGACATACTTTCTGGCTGGGAGAGGATGTGGTCCGCACTTGGTTCCCAGGCGTCTGGTCCATCTGCTATCTAGGTGTCAGCCTGTTTCCATGACATCCTTGTTAGAGACCCCATATTCGGGATAGCTCCTGCTCTTCCCCCAAGTTGGCACAGTCCATGCGCTGGTGAGTGGATGGCATCCTTCCCCCTAGGCCACTGCTGGTGGCATCTGATTTTCTCAGGGCTCAGCTGCCTTCTCCACCTGACCTTGGTCTAGGCTGGGTCTTTCTAGAGAGACTTCCCCTGAATCTTAGGATTTCAGCCCAGAGTGGGAGTAGGGTGAATGGTGTGTGTACACAGACACACATGCACACACAGGTATGCACATGTATACACATGCACACATTTGCACACACACATGCACTGGGAGAAGGCAGTGCATCCTGATGATTCCTGCCATACATTTCCCATCCAGCCCAGAGAGTCTCCTTTCTGTTGTGGAGGAAATGTCCCTGGGCACAGGATTCTCTCTCTCTGGTTTATGGTGAAAACCCTGTCCCATGTTCCCTGGTTGGCAGTCTCTGCTTGTTCCTATTGAAAAAGCATCATCATTATTACTATTGTTACTATCTTTAACTTAGAAGATGTTTCTCCTTGTCAGGTCATACTGAAGTAAGATGAGGTTGGTGTTAGAGGCCAAAGTCTGTGCTGCCTTGCTGTGGCCCTGAGTTGCCCTGCGCTTGCAGCCAGGAGGCCTCCTGAGGTGGGCAGAGAACCAGGGCAGAGAGAAGGACCAGGACCCAATGTCATTCTGAACATAGCCTCCCTCCCCAGAGCTGCAAGGATGCAGACGTTTGTCCATCCTCCCCAGCCACGATTGGGGGAAACTTGGGGATCTTAGAAACAAAAACTGGCTGCAATTTAAAGATTTGGTGCCTAAGTTCCTTGTGTTCTGGGGTACAGTTAGCCTGTTTATGCTCACACTATTTCAAATATATCTCATGCTTTCAGCCAGTAATAAGAAATATGAACATTCTGCTTTCAAAGCAGCTGAGACGGCACCAGTGGTTTCAAGCGGTGGTGATCCCAGCACCTAAGAGGCCACAGCAGATCTGGCCCCCTGCAGGACAGCTCAGGAGTGCTATCTTATAGACAGACACACTAACCCACACTGATAAGGGGGTGATGACACTCACCCCTGTTCTGTGCCCAGACTCCAGCACAGCGCCTGACTTTGTGTGGGTCCCAAGCACGGTTATTGTATATTTTGACACTAAAATGGTCCCATTTATCTGCCTCTATAAGGAAAGTCATTCTGGGTAGTTTGTAAAGACTGAAGTACTGGAATTTGGCTAAGACAGATGAAAATGTGATCATGACGGGGGTTTCATAGTTTCTCCTGGGTCCAGAGGCCTTCTGGAGACGTCCATCTCTCCTTAGATGTTTGCTGGGAAGGCGGGTAAGAATGCAAAGCATTAGCTGCTGCTGGTACTTACTCAACCAACTCCCGGTGAAGCTTTGTTCTCGGGGCCCCTGTGGAGTGTGTGTCCAGGCCTGGGGTCCAGGTCGTCAGACACCAGCACACACCTTCCAGCCTCAGCTCTTCCCGAGGACCTGCATATATTAAAATGTGCCTCCCATCTTTGCTAGCTCTCTCACAAGCAATCCTCTGTTGAGTCTGAAACAGATTGATTGGTCTTTTCTTTTCCTCACAACTCATGCTATGAGGGTCAGTGCTATGTCATAGTTAGAAATATTTTCATATTCATGGTCAACGTTTATTATAACAAACTTGTGAGCGCACGCACAATGTTCGAGGGTTTGTTTTATTAGCAAATATAGGGAAGACTATGAGTAGCGGGCAGATTAAAGTCTGTAAACTCAGCTGATCTCATCTCAGTTAGTCACATGGCCTCTTTAAGGACAGAATGGAGATGAGAGGGGCCTCACTGTGGGGTTGCCTGTGTGTTTCCTTAGCGCGTCTCATTCCAGGCTGACTTCGGAATTAACTTACCTCTCCTGCCCTCTCCAGCTTGAAGCTCCAAAATTCCTGGGACAACACATCATGAAGTGAGAGGGCAGAATATCAACCACGGAGCCACGAGGGCTGGAAGGAGATGCCATTCTCACCACAAATGACATAGGCAGAGTCCCGGCCCCAGTCTATGGAGTATCAGGGCCTAGGGTTTCAGTGGGATATCTGTCAGCCACTAGTTTGATGTCAAATGGGGGATTTTGTTTGGGTTCTAAACCTATTTATTTAGCCTAAAATGCAGCCATTGTGCAAATTAGTGGGCACAGCAAGTAGTATGTGATTTAAGTACAAGTGTTCTTTTCCTTTCTCATTTTGGGGACATAAAAGGAGAAGCAACGGCAGAACAAATAACCTTTTTTACTTGCAGGCGGAGGGCTATGACTGGGCTGGGGAAGAGAGGGGTAGTTTCATCTTAGACTTATTCGGACATCACATATACCCATGTATTGCTGAACTATAGAACAGCAGCATGTGTCATTAACTTACTCTATTAAAAACTGGAACATAGTACACATATATTCTTGAATTTGTTCTTTTTCTTCTGGAGTTTCCTAAGTAGGAAATGAGCTAGAGGAACAGTACTAGCAGAGAACTAATGTCTGGGACCCCTTGATGCCCAGTAAAATATGTAGAATTAATATGTAAATTTTTCATGGATTTTCAGTCCTTCTATCTTCCATTAATTAGTGAAAACATGAATGAAAAAATTCACTTCCCACCCTGATGGAGGCTGGGTTACTCTGCAGTGAGGAGCCAGCCTCTGGGGCCAGACTGCAAGGAGGAGGCCTCACCTGCCTGTATAACCTCTAGGGAGGTGTGCGGGATCTGATGGTTCAGAGCACCAGAAGCATTGGCCTGGCTGTACTGGGAGCGCAGTAAGTTCCCTGCTGTGTTTATTAAACTAAAGGAGCAAATATGAACCATGGCTTCATATGGAGATGAAGCTGGGAAGAAAGCTCAGGGAGGGTAAGAAGCTGGATAGAGGAGTCAGATGGGTTATGCTGTGTAGACAGGCAGGTCAAAGAAGGAACTCTGAGGAAGTGACTTTTGACCTGAGCTCTACAAGGAAACTGGCGATTATGTCCAATTGAAGGTCCAGGCCAGGGGAAACTTGAGTCTGGGTGATGCGCGACCTCTGCCTTGTTTTCTCATATACCCAGGCCTCTGTCTGGGTTGTGTGCTTGGTGGATGGGATGGAAAATGGAACAGCATGAAATGGACAGGTCGAGAAACCCTGTTACAAATCTGAAGCAGCTCTATCTGTTTCTACAATACAAACAACAGACAGGCATGATTTTTAAAAAATATATATTTTTATTGATTTCAGAGAGGAAGAGGGAGCTAGAAACATCAACGGTGAGAGGGAATCATGATTTGCTGCTTCCTGCCTGCTCCTCACTGGGGATCAAGCCAGAAACCTGAGCATGTGCCCTTGGCCATAATCAAACCTGGGACCCTTCAGTCTGCAGACCGATGCTCTAGCCACTGAGCCAAACCAGCTGGGCAGTGGTCAGCAAACCTCAGCTCACAAGGCACATGTGACTCACAAGCCGGGATTTGCTGCTCTGTTGACTAATGAGTTTGCCGACCACTGATGTATGGCATCCAGTGATTTTAAAGTGATAAATATGTGAATGCCCAACAAAGAAGTTACAGGCCATTAACTTGAGGATGCAGACTGGTAGGACCTGTACGTGGATTCCTAAATTCATGGTTGCAGGTTCTGTCCTGGCGTCATGGTCCGTAGGCGTCCAGTGGATGCTCAGACCTCTTCTTCGTCACAGCCCTTGCTGGTCATGTGGTACTTGGTTGTGAGAGTTTGTGGAAAGCAGAAGCTGACTCTTAACTGATTAGAGTTAAAGGATTCTGGATGATATTACCCACTCTACAATTTCTCTTTTAGACCCATGAATTACTCATTTTTCATAGTTTTAATCCTATACCATAGAGATAAATGCCCACGCCCAACATTTTGCAGAGATAAGGACAAACGAAAATAAAAAGATCCAGGTATAGGAACAGAAGCTCCTTTAAAACATGGGCAGCAGCAAGAAATGCTGAGAAGAAAAAAAGATTATAGTTTGCAAGTTAAATAAATTGATCTTATTTATTTTGGAACCTGACCTAAATTCTATTTGCCTATAAACCAGATACGTTTTTATCTTCGCTTTCATTGATAATTTTTAACTTATGACTATGGAAAAAGGGAGTTTTATTTTATTTATATTTATTACGGAGCATAATTCAAAACTTTTTAATTGTTCAGTTACAGTTTTCATTCAGTATTAGTCTGTATTGGTTTCAGATGCACAGCATAGTGGTTAGAAAATCGTGTTCTTCCCAGAATGGTCCCTGCTGCTTCAGGGACCCACCTGGCCCTACCTGATCATCTCGATACTTTTGACTGTGCTCCCCATGCTGTAACCCTCATCTCTGGGACTGTTCTGTAACTTCCAATTTGTACTGCTCAGTCTCTTCACCTTATCCACCCAGTCTTCCAGCCCCCTTCCTTCTGACAATCGTTCAATCTATTCTCAGGAGCATAATTTTTAATTGTTTTTATTGATTTTTAGAGAGAGGGGAAGGGAAGGGGATAGAAAGAGAAAAAGCATCCATGAGAGGGGAACATCATTGATTGGCTGCTCCTACATGCTGCCTATAGGGGATTGAGCCCACAACCTGGGCATGTGCCCTAACCAGGATTCAAACCAGTGACCTCTTGGTTCCTGACACTCAACCACTGAGCCACATCACCAGGCAGAAGCACAATTTTTTATGCTATTACATTTTCTGGCACTTTTAAAGAATATGCCATTAGATGAACTTTTCATCAGGGTAGAATTTGTTGGAATGCTCTCTCATAACTTGGACCCCAAATTCCCTTTGATCCTTACCTTTCCACATCCTATCTCTGCCCCCCTCCCCATCCTGTCCTCACCCAGCCAGCACCTTAGGGACACTTTGCTCATTGACTCATTGCTCCTGAATGTCCTCGGCACTCTATTTCCTCTGGGTCCTTCAGGCTGAACACTCTTGTCTGCATCCTGGTCATTGCAGCCTCCTTGGAGGCAAGTCACACACTGAAGCAGGAAGCAAGAGTGGAAAGCTGGGCAGCGTGCAAGGAGGAGGAGGAGGAGGAAGAGGAGGAGGAGGAGGAGGAGGAGCAGAGGAACAGCCGCCACCAGAATCCAGGGGAGGGAAGCAAGGAAGGGAAGACCAGTGGGCAGTGGGTGTGGTTTCCAAACTGCTGTAAAGTCAGGGAGGCTCTGGTGTGGCCCTCACCATGGATGTGAGGGTGAGACTAACTGAGGAGTGAAAAGTTCTTCCTGGACAACAGAGTCAAGACTATGAAATCATGTTCAGCCTTTGTTCTTATAAATATGTAATCCTGTTAATAAACAATGGCTGTGGAAAAAAGTTGCGGAGCAGTTTCCATTCATCCTGGGAACACCATAAGCTCACAGTTTTCATGCAAACACGTCATGGGCTCTGTGGTTGGTCAGCCTCAGGAATGACAGTCTGGGACCCAGTCTGCCACCTGCCAGGCCTGATAAGACATCTAGTAGTGATATTTTATCAGAATTTGGGGCAGCTTATGATTCATTTGCTTGTCTCTATATTTGATGAGAGATTGTGTATCTTATGGGTCAAGGTCTGTGTCTCCTCTGTTTTATGTGGTAAGTCAAGGTCCTGGAAGTTTTTTCTTTAATTGATACTGGTTAAATGTTTCCACTAACTTTTAGTTCCCTAAAATCAACCCAAAATTAATAGTATTGGAGTAACTCTTAGTTTTTTTAGAATTTTGCTCTAAAGAATTTCAAAACACTGTTGTTCCAAATAAATTTTAACTTGAAAGTTCAGTGGAAGCTAAAACAGTCAGGACCCATAAGTTGTAGGCAATTGAAAAAGGTCTCTAAATGGAGAATTATTTTGATATTCATATATTTAAATTGTTTGTATGCATAGTTCTCTGGTTAATTCAATGATGTATGACAAGGAGGTACAGACTGAATTTTTCTTCTTTCTAAAAAAAACAATAGCAACACACTCTTAGAAGTGGAACAGAAGGTTACACAGCAATTTAATTGAGAAATCTTTCAACATCTTATTACTTTCCCATTATTTTACATCTGTATTACTCATATGTAATTCCAATGCATTTTTTAGGGGCTCAAGCTTATTAAGTTCAAAGAGTTCAACATCATTTTCATAAAGACAAATCCATATTTTCACTCAGTCATCATTTTTCATAATCTTTGATTAAATTTAATAATTATAATTAAAAGTATATCAATGGGTTGAAAATAATTCTTGGTGAGCTCGTAGCTCAACTGGACGTGGTGGTGGGCACAGGTGTCCTGCCAAGTTCATTAATAGTCAAAGGGCCTAACTTCCTGCTTTACATTCTGTGTAATCCCAGGGGAAGAAGACCCTGCTTCCTCTAGCGCCTGGTTAGGTCTTTGGCTAACCCAGCTCTCAGTGCAACGATTTCTATCTCGTTGGTACCTGTCATCGTTTTAAATGAAGTGCAGTGCAGTGACAAGTTCAAGATCTACAACTGTGTTTTCACTTTGATCATGAATTGCTTGTGAGTTATTTTCCACAGTTGGTTGATACAGTAGTAAATTCATATTAATGAATCATTAACATTCTTATGAGTAAGTTTAACAAAATCAATTAAAGTTATTCTTTTTCCAGAACAATCGAGCGATGCAGAGTGGAAGCTCTGGGTAGATGGTTTAGGGCTATATTTCAGCTGCCCCATTGTTTGTGACTGAGGGAAAGTTACTTAGCCTCTCTGTGCCCTATTCTTAAACTGCAGCATGAAGATACTGAGGGCGATGAGCTGACAGGGCCATGGGATTCTGAGAGATAACTATGCCCAGTGACTAGCACGGTGCCTAACACACAGCAGAAATTTAGCAAGTCTTAGCTATTATTTCTTTTCTCATTCTCATTGTAAAGTCTGTATTCATTAATACATTACCCTCACCCCTCCAGCTCCCAGGCATTGAGTCAGACTTCACTCCTGTGACATCTGGAGACCCGTCTCTTGCTATCTGCTCCTCTTTCCCATTCCGCGTGCCTTCTTTGTCCTTTGCACATGTCTGTAGGTGACTCTCATCTTTTTTTTTCTCAGAGAGATGAGAATTTAGTGATTCTGATGATTGTCTTCATTCTGTCCTGAAAGCTGCTCCAATCCATCCTTCAAATTTCCCACATTCATTTATAAGCAAACACTCTTTGTACGCAGACCACTTCTCCTGGCAGGACTGTAACATGTTATTGGGTTGGCAGCCTCTGTCCCAAATTGCTTCCCACTCCTCCCACCACTACCCCGACACACACACCTCCTGAAACACAGCTGGAGGGTGCAAAGGACTTTGTTGTGTGAAAAGAAAATCTCCCTGCCCAAAGGAGTAGGTCAACGTCAGCCCTGTCACCACTCTGCAGCTAAAGAGAGTCTGCATGATTTTGGCTGACAGCTAGTAAAGCTGGAAACGTTTTCTTCAGATGGCAAAGTCTAAGGCTTCAGAACCCAGAGTGAGTCATGAAAAGTCCTTATTTGGTGAAACACTCACCATTTAGTTTGGCTTTTTCAGATTTTATCAGTTGTTAAAATTTGTAACAATAACAGTAATCATTCAAGTTAAAAATGGTGCAAGGCCCTCTTGGACTCCCAGGAGAAGTGGCCACACAGAGGGAAATGTGGGACACCAAAATGATAGGCCGAGTTGCAGAACCTCAGGGGTGAAAAACCTTAAAGTCCGTTACCTGTAACCCAGGGCAAAGAGGCCAACGTCACTTACAGTTGCAAGTGTATTTCCAGGATCTTGGAAATGAGGAGCACAGGGGAGCTATCACCTCAGGAGTCAGAGCAAAGATACGTCAGCAAGCACCTGGTGATCAGGTATCCACTGCCCTCTAAAAGAAAAACACTTCCTGGAGCAGGCACTTTAACAGTAGTGAACGTGCTATTTAATATTTCTTTGTGATTTTTTTAACTCATATGTTCATGTTGCTTCTCCTTTTTGTGCTTGAAAATCCTTTACTGATTATCCCATCGCATTGCATTGTCTTCAAAGGGGCTTTGCATTGAAGTGTTTCTTTAAAATGTTCTTTAATCATAACTTTTTTTCTAAACTGAGTTATATTTATTTTTAGTGCACAATAGATCAAAACAAAATAAATTTGTTAAAAGTTTTTATAAATAATTGCTAAATATTAAAACGGAAACTTTGCAATACTAGAAATGCCTCTCTTAGCTCTTTTAATAATTTATTGTGGAAATTTCACATCTCCAGAGAAGTTGAAGGAAGAGAACCATGGCATCTTCCCTCCCTTCACTTACACTCACCAGCTGTTTGGGCAGACTTACTTGAAGGGGGATTAAGTGGAAATAATATAGAATGACGTCCTGTTTCCCAACCTTACCTGAATCCCAGATTTCAAGTGGAATCCTATTTCTAAGTTGTAGCTCAGGGACTTCCTTCTTTTTGTAGGATTTAGAGTCCACCCTAAGGTCTCCCACCTTCTCAGTATCCCCAGTGATGTCCTGTGGTGTCCCAGATGTGTCTATTGACAATCACCTGGCACCTGCCGGTACCTTCTTTCTCTAACAGCCCTCCATGGAGAAATACACTGTACCTGCAGAGGCATGACATGGAAGCTGCCCACATCCCAGGTGTGCCCACAAGGACCTCCCTTCCCCCGGGCATTGAAAACTCTGACCAGCATCTCCCTGGCGGAGTACTGCTCGCCCACCGAAGAAGGCACTTTCATTCCAGGTACTGCTGCTGCTCTGTGCTTTCTCGAATTCTTGATGCCCTGGAGCCAAGTCCATGTGTAAGTACTTTTTTACCTTCCTTCATACTATGCAAATCACATAGGTCTCACAGTACTGCTTGTACATTATTAAAAAACGAAATGGCCCGGCTATTCAGTGGTTGAGCATTGACCTGTGAACCAAGAGGTCATGGTTCGATTCCCGGTCAGGGCATATGCCTGAGTTGCGGGTTGGGTTTCCAGTGTGGGATGTGCAGGAGACAGCCAATCAATGATCTTCTCTCATCATTGATGTTTCTGTTTCTACCTCTCACTTCCTTTCTGAAATCAATTAAAAAAAAAAAAAAATATATATATATATATATATATATATATAATGAAATGACTATTTCTTTTCAGCCTAGAGCTTGTAATCATCACCAAAGATGCAAACACTAATTCCTAGATTGCTGGGGGTGTGGTTAGGGACAGATTCATGTCACCAGTAGAGTCTCTTGTCTCCCTCTTCTCTCCGTTTCCAAAGCTTTGTTACTGGTACTGACTTGTTTGCCTTCCTCCGTCCGCTCTTTGGGAATTTTCCCTCCAGCTGGCTCTCATGCGTGCTGACCCCAGTGAGCACAACACATCTCAGTACCCAACATCGTCACCACCTCAGCTCAAGCTGCTCCCCTCCCACCAGCGTGCATGCCCACTCACAAATACTCACGCACACTGCATGGGTATACACAGTGCTTCAATGAGACAGGGGTAGTCACATCTCAAGTTAATATGTCTGCAAACATGTTCCAACACAGGACTTCAGAATAAGCAGGAACTAAGTAAGCAAAGAAAGATGTCTATTGATGTTCAACCTGGTGTAACCTTGAAATAAGAAGAAATATATGATGTGGGGTTTTGGTGAATTCCAGACACAAATGTTTCTTGGTCCTTTTCCTCATGCAACAAATGACTGGCAGGGTGGAGACCAGAGTTTACCATTTGGATCGGTTTGGGAATTTCTTTCCTTTGGTTTGAAACTAATAAAGCAAATGAAAGACTGAGTTGGACCCAGCTTCCAATGTGGCCCTTTGGTGTTTTCTAGAAGTGCATCAGAAAGTCTTTAAAGCTCAGGCCACTGTCTTTAGTTGGGCTGCATGAGTAACCTAATTTTCCTACAGTTCCCGTGGTCTCTGTGGTGTCTAGCATATCCATTTAAAATTCTTTCATTTGCTGAACTTAAAATAGAAACATACTTTAAAATTTTATTGAGTGACTTTACATTCTTGTCTAATTGTATTTTCTTTTAGCAAAGCAAAAATAACCAAGGGCTGTTTTAAGAGCAACTAATTAAAACAATCTTTCTTTAACAGTTTCTCAACATAATTTTTACCTTGTGAAGATTAAACATTTAAAATAGGGGAATGTTTTTTTATCTCCCTCCCTCTCCCCCTCCTCCCCACTCAAAGTGTCTTTAATTTTGACCTTCAGGCCCTGGGAGCCTGGAAAATGGAACTCTGCCCAACTTGAGCAATATCTGTTGTAACAATTTTGTAATTATTTCCTTTATTACTTCATTTGTTCAATATAAAGTAAGAAAAAAATAGTAACTTTACTTGCACAGTAAGTCAGCTGGGAAGGGATCCGGTGAATACACTCACTGTTACTAAAGAGGGAACAGTCTAAAAGAGGGGCTGCTGCCCATGTAAAATTTCTAAATTAAAAAAAAATCAGTGCATTTGTCTTTGTCAGGCAAAATCATTGCCTTCCTACCCGAGTTAGCCAGCTGAAACCTCAGAGGCAGAGGCTGGTGGGCGTGGGAAGGACCCACCTTTCCTGATCTCTTTTATTTTATTTTTATTTTATTTTATATTTTATTATTTTATTTATTTATTATTTTATTTTATTATTTTATTTTATTGGAAAAAATGGCAAAATTCTACAAAGTTCCACATTTTCATTCCTTTGTTATTGTTAACACCCACGTTCATCTCACAGACTTCTCATTTTATTGTCTCTGTCTTGTCTTCATACATTAATTTTTCTTTTCTCTTATCTCCTCTCCAATGAAATATCCATAGGACATTCCTTTCTTCTAAATAGACTGAAAAATGGCCTTCAGATCAAAGCCAGGAGAAGAAATAATGGTTCAATATTCTCTCAATCTTTAGAATGCACTCTGTTAAAGTTTCAGGTTCCTCATTTAGTTGTTTCTTCTCATAGTTAAAGGAATTAAATTGCTCAAAAGAAAATGTGTCCTTAGATTTTTTTAAAAGTTAGATTGACTCCAATTCAAAACAATGCTTTCGACGTTGTGCTTCAGCATCTTCAGAGCTCCCTGGAGCGGGGTTCATTTACACAGGCCTCCCATCACTGTAATCTGGGGGTTTTGAGTTTGCAGGATAGAAGATTTTCACTCGGCAGCTACTTTATGGGTCACACATTTGTATGACACATGTTATTATTTACTATTTATTTAATGGTAATCTTTGTAAAACCAAGTTGTTATTAAGAAAGCAATAAAGTGTGGCTTCTGGGCATGGGAAGCCCAGCCGAGACCTAGATTCAGGGGAGTTGGATGGGGTAATGGTGTGTGATAAACTTGGGGGGTAGGGAGAAGCTGTTTCCCTTGGGAACACCGAGTTTAAATGTGCCTTTTGATTTGATCTTAGATCTCATTAGATTTGATGTTATTTTACCTTGTACTTTATCACTCTAGAATTATTAAATTGCTTTAACAATCCAATCTTCTTGGTGACATACAGGAGACATATGAATGTGAATAGGCTGACACTTATTTGCAAATATGTCACAAATTTCAATTCCCACTAAGCGTACCCTAAATGAAGTTTTCAACAAATGGAGGAATATATCCAGCATCTCATTCCCCACTGTGAGCCACAGGCTGGAAGGCCCTTCAATCCCAGTCCTTTGAGCTGAAATTCCTGTGGTTCAGAAGGCTCTGGGAAAAGAATTCCAGTCCAGATGCAAGCGTTTCCTGAGGATTCACTGTCCCTGATGCAGTCACTCAGTTCTCTTCTTGAGAGCACATTCACAGGTGGGGTGGCCTTGGCTCCTGCTGGGACCTCCGCCAGGCATTCTGGAGAGAAGCTCCTGAGCATTCGGGTGGGTGGAGCTCTCCCAGCTGAAACCCTGCTCCTCCGGGGAGTGCCCCGTCTCAGCATAAAAGCACAGTGGTTATACTCACGAGGGCTTGTCTGGATCCTGTTGCCTAGGGTTTGGAAGCAGTGACTCAGGGTGACCCAGCAGCAGCCCTCAGGCCTGGCAGGAGCTCTGGGCCTTCCCAGTGGTAGTGCTGAGTGCAGAGTGGGGAAAACTGTGCCACTGACCAGGGTCTACCTTCCCGAGCCCCGTGGAACGCCAGGCCCCACCTGGAAAGGTTCTCAGGAGGCTTGCTTAATGGTTCACTTCCTTTATTTTTAGTGACTTAGATGGAAATTTTGAGAATGTTTTCTCAGAACAATTTCTATATCTGAATTAGATACAAGACTGGGAACAGAAAGAAGTGCTCTGTGGACTTCCTTCTGTTTACTCACCAAGATGTGAAACTGCAAGCATTTCATCATCCACATCCATTTTCCCTGTGTTCACTTTGAGACTTAGGAAGAGGTCTCGTGAATTCAGTTCTCCATGCAATGAAGACAGGGACACATATTTAAAATGGCAGCATCTTTTAGAATGCTGTAATTAATCCAGGATCATTCTCCAAAAAGCAGCTCAATAAAAATATAAATAGCTTCTTAACATTTTTTTCTCTCTCCAAATTGCTCACAGTTCTTCTCTTTGTCAGGGGATGTTTTGGGAGGAGCTGTTTGGAGTCATAATAGTTCCAGTGATTTTCCCTGAAGCTTCTCAATGACATTGTCAATCCAGTCTTCTATCTTCTATGATAAAGATGCCAACATACCCGCTGGCAGCCTCCAGCCACACACTGAAGCACAGGGCGCTGCACCAGCTAGCCATTCCTGGAGTCCCACGCAGCCTTCAGCTTTGGCAAAGGCGCCCCATGAGCAGCTTTCTGTGCTTCCTCCATCCTGCAGAGGTTCAGTGCTCAGATTTGATTGTTTACCAATGTGGGTGGATCAGAGTCCGAGTGCTAATCAAGAGAGAAGGAGGGCCATAGATCAGAGGCCTGTGAAAGGTGCTAATTGCCCATGTGCAGGGCCTGTATATGGTCCCAGCGGGCTTGTCACACTGAGCAGAGTCATGAGTCTGGAGGAGCTGGCCATGCATTGAGAGGCTGGGGCGTAAATTGACCCTGCTCCCCTCAGCATGGGCTTATCTCTGTTATCTTTGATCAAGGAAAGGAAATGTTTTCATTGTTGGTTTCTGAACTTTGCACGCATCCTCCCTTCCATACCTGTAAACAAACTGAGTAGCTGTCCCTGCTGGTTATTAACTGGGAGTGGGGAGAGGAGAGAGGGTGTTATCCAGGAAATGAACCCAAATCAGGATGTGGTCACCTCTTCAGAGAACGGGGAGCTACTCCCCAACCCCTGCAGTTTCACTGCGTTTTATCTGATTTATCCACTGCGGTTGGACCCAGTGATGTCCTGACCCAGGTTTGAGGGCTTCCCCTGAAGTCACTCAAAGTAGCTGGGCTGCTGGGAAAATAAGAGGAAAAGCCTAGGGCAACTTGGGTTTCCTCTGGATGGACGGAAGGCACATGCTAACTGCACGCAGCCTTTGCTTCTGGGCCCTGTGAGCACCACCCTAAGCAACGTCCCCTTGGCCCATGGAAGGAAGAAGGAACTGGTGGGAGAGAGCACCGGGAGTGAGTGTGGGACCCCTGGGCAGTGGGCCTCTGGTTTCAAACTTCCCTCTGCTTCCCGGAGCCACCCACCTACCTCAGGCATGTCCTAGGACTTGGCCATTTGCGTCAGCCCAGAAGCTGGGATAGGTCACACTTATTTCTTTCCCACTGTGCTCTGCAGGGAGGCCAGTTAAAGGGAAACAGTATAATTCAGGCTTATTATTAGGTCTGCAGCAAAGGCCCCTCAGGCTTGGCCCCCAGGCCCAGCCTGCAGGTTGCTGCAGCTCAGCTTTCATCCCACTTTGCAGGATTGAGGGCTTTGGGATGTTAAGATAAGATCACCAGCGTTCACATGCAGACCTTTATCCAAACAAAACTTAAAACCCAGTCAGGGTGCCGTTATCCTGCAGCAAATCAAAGGGCCCACTGAGCTTTGTTCCTTAACAGCCATGGGTTAAGTGGTTCAGGGTGAACACACATATAAACAAACACCCAAGAATTTGTTAAATAACAACTTTGGGGAGAGATTTAAGGAATAAATCTTAAGGAATAAATCTTCTCTTAAACTCTTATCCCTTTGGTTTCCCCAAGAACGAATTATGTTATGGCCACAATTCCCAGGGACACCAAGTCTGGGGGCATATTTGTACATTGCTTTCTTTCCCATATTCTAATTCAGTCACTAAATTGCCCCTATTCCCTCTGTGCAAACATAGATTTGCATGGTATTTACTTAGAACTCCCAGGGAGAAGCCATCATCTGTTATCAAAATGCATTTGAAACGACATAAATTATACCACACACCAAAGACACAGTTGTGTCTCCCATGGGCCTACCCAAATGGAATTGTTCTTTCCAGCCAAGCAAAGGCAGCATTTGAGGTTACAGAGCAGATGGGAAGTGTCTCTTAGAAGTTGTTGAAAAGATGCTCCTGGCTGCTTTATAAGATAAACTTTATAAGACAAAAGTGTCTTCAATCGCTAAAAGTTCCCCTGTTACTAAAGTGACTGACTGCTGAACCCTCTGAACTTCTCGCTTGCCTTGTACTTGCTAGTGTAGCAGACACATGTGCACTCAGAACCCCAGAACATCAGGATTGGGAGCTCACACCAACAGTCCTCAGCACCCACACCCACAGGCAGTGAACTGCGTGTTAAACTAGTTATCTATAATAATAAAAACATAATATGCTAATTAGACTGGAAGTAGGAGGAAGCCAGGGCTTTGAGGGAAGCCGGTGTTGGCATCTGGGGGAAGGAAGACATCAGGCCTCTTACTAAAACAAGAGCAAGTCCGGAGAAATATTTGCTTAGTTCATATCTTATATTCATGTTGCTTTATGTTTCTGATTGCTATTGGAGATCGCATAGGGGAGCATGAGAGCAAGTCTAGTGTTTTGTTTTAGCTTAAAGCATTGGATAAAATGTGGTAAGCACTGCACTGACTCAGAGGATCGGAAGGCAGGAGACAGTGCATATTCTACTAGCTCTTAAAATCACTTTCACAGCATTAAACAGTGATAGTTTATTTACCATTTATCATTCCCCTGGGATAACAGATGAGATTTACAAGTTTTTTACATCTTTATGAGAGACAAACATATCTATTATATTAGTAAATGAAAAATTTTAATCATATATGATTAGTTGAGTTGCAACGAATTTCTTTAATTTTGTTTGGTGAGGAAAAATTCTCTTATAATATATGCATTACTTAAAAAATATATATCTCACCCAAATTCTAGGGCCAATAAAGAAATTGCTGTGCTGGTCCTAGCTGGTTTGGCTCAGATCCCCAGTAAGGAGTTTGCAGGAGGCAGCCGATCAATTAATTATTCCCTCTCATCTTTGATGTTTCTTTCTCTCTCTCCCCACTCTCTTCCTCTCTGAAATCAATAAAAATATGTTTAAAAAAAATTCCTGGGCTTGATGGTCTGAGGAAGGTACGTTGAGAGGGGGAAGCATGTGATGATGGCCTTTAAGGTTCTGCTCTTGTTTCAGACGATGGCGCATGCTCCCGGTTTTGTAAATAGCAGAGCGTTTGTGATGTGCAGGTCCTGTAATAAAACAGAGTCACAGCTACTGAGAGAGCAAAAGTAAACTTCACAGGATTGCTACATTCACAGTGTCCAAGGTGACTGTGGCACGTATCATGTATTTTGGAGTAAGCCAACATGGAGTGGGTGGAATTAATTTTTCAGGTCATTATTATCACATTTTATGTTTACCTTAGGGTTAGAAGCACAAAAATGATTGAAATTCTGGCCCAGAGCAAGGAACACACATAAGACCCAATAACAAACATATTATTGGGTAAGAAAAACAAAGGTTTACTGTTTCTTTTGATAATGACACCAACGTTTTTAAAGAAAAGGGATGTTTTGCTTTGTGTGAATGATTTCAATTTAGAAAAGGCTGAGATTTGTCCACTAGGAGTTCATTTATCCCTTCATTTCTCAGCACCCCCCCCCCCCACACACACATACACACCCCACCTTGTGGGGAGCATTCATGGTTATTCTTCTTAACAGAGTTACATGGGCCTTGTGTCCTATCTTTGTTTCAGTTCCAGGTCCTTAGCTGTCTTCCCCGCTGTGAGCTAAAAAGGAAGAATTGTCCTGTTCTCTGCCGCTAAGATATGTTTTGCGAAGGCCAGGCATTCTGTGTATTCTCAGGAAAAGATAGACGTTGTGTGCAATGGCTCCCTTCTCTCCTAGGGAAATGTGTGGAGTGCTTGTGTGTTTATAAGAAACGCTTTCTGACCCGTGAGTGAGTGAAAGCCTATTTGGGTTACAGTTGATGTGGTGGGCGGATCGGGGCTATGTCAGTATTGAAGGTGCATGCGGTGAATTTACATGCTGACTGCCTTTTTCGAGCATCTGAAAAGTGAAGGTGACTCTTTCTGAAGAAGCTTCTGGGTACTAGACAACAGTCAGATAACAGAATACACAATGTGCTCCGGAGGGGACAGTATGAGAAGAGGCAGGGCGTGAATGGACCCATTTTCTTCACCAATTCATATTTTCTAAAAAATATATATATTCAGCACATAAAACAGTGCCGTATTCATGGCTTTAACATATGTTTCATGTCTATAAACTTACAAGCTATAAAGCAATTATAGAAGAGAAGTGTGGCCTGCAAGTTTTTATAGGAAGGTCCCCCTAGGGCAGCTCACATTGGACCACATGGAAATAGGGTGGGTTCACATGGACTGAGAGCAGGGTACATGCCCGACCATGTGCTGACAAACCAGACATCACGGATGGTGCCTGACTATTAGAAAAACGATGGATGACACTCACTTCTTAAAATCCCAACAGTACTGCTATGAAGAGGGGGTTGTCCTCCTCACTTTATGGATGAGGAGATGGAGGCTCCGAGAGCTGAGGTGCCCGTCCCAGCCACACCTGCAGGCAGAGCCCGGCAGGACACTGGCCCCACGGCTCCTCCTTCCTGGGCATTGGCTGCCTCCTTGATGCGGCTGGACACCCACAACAACCATGTTTTAGTCACAACTCTGGTCCTAATGCATGGAGGAGACTTTGCTTTGAATGCACACAGATCTCCCCGTCCCAGGGAAGGGCTCAGGGCGCATCTCTCCAGACCCGCCTGTCTCCCATGTAAATCCCGAGCTCCCTAGGGTGACCTGGGGCCGTCCTCCCTGGGGCCGTCCTCCCCGGGCCCTCTTGGTGTGCTGCCTGTCCAGAACAGAAACAAATGCTGTGCTGGTTCCTATTTCTCCTGGCATGTTTATCCTAAACATTGCAGCACTTGAACTTGCACACAGCGAGCTCTCAGAGCCTGCAGGACTCACCTCCCTCCCAAAGACCTGACACATTTACATGAAATAATTTCTTTAGTGAAAAATGAAAAGGTAGATTTAAGAAAATCACTTATGGCCCCAGCCAGTGTTGCCCATTGCGTTGGCCAAACACAGAAGTGTCATGGGTTCAATTCCCTGTCAAGGGCACGTAGCTGGGTTGCAGGTTTGTTCCTGGCCGGGGAGGCGGGGTGGGTGGTGGTGAGGGGGAGGTTGTTGAGAGAGTTTTTGTTGTAGGCAACCAGTCAATGTATCTCTTTCACCTCTCTCTCTCCCTCTCAAAATCACTGGAGAAAATATCGTTGGGTGAGAAAAAAAAGAAAATGAGTTCTGTAGAGCAAAATTATAATGTAGATGCTTCAGTATCCCTCACTGTGAAATGTAAAATTAAAGCTTTTTTCCTAACATTTAAAAATAATGTTTTACTAAATAAAAAGAATAGGTTTAGTCTAAGCTGTCACAGAGACATCTAGTTTCCCATTTGTTTATTTATGTATATGATCTCAAGGCTTCACTCTGGTACAGATCAGAGTTAAATGAAAAACATTTCAGATATTCATTCTGATGAAAGAATTTTCTGAAAACTGATGCTTTGTTTAACTCTTCAGGAATCCAGGCTGGGAGACTGCAATGGCATTCTTCTGGGGAGAGAGTTGCCCAGGGAGTCACATGTGTTGTTTGAACAATTTATATACATTAAGTAGGTAGACCTGGGGGGCTGACCCAAAGTCAACTTGGCTTCCAAGAGTCTTTCCTGATGTCCTGTCTGGAATGCCCATTCACCCTAACTCCCGGAACAGTCCTGAGCCCCCTATGGGCCTGGTCCCCTTGGGCAGGCTTCACGGTCCACATTTATCCCTCTTCCATAGGCGAACTTCTGATTCTAATTTCCTTCACCATAATCTAAACATACATACACCCTCAAACATATAAACACACACACTCTCTCACATACATGCACACACACGCACACTCTGGCTATAACTAGCACAAGTCCTTTCACATGTGTCAATGGATAATTAATGCCTCACCTAGTTCAGGAAACATTGATATTCTCATCTCTGCTCACATTTACTACAAAGAAGTGCTTCTGCTGGTTAGAATCCATTCCTCAGGCCATGAGTGGAGTCACCAGTGAAATAAGGACCTGAAAGGCCTAAAAAAATTTTTTTTATTGATTTCAGAAAGGAAGGGTAAGAGAGAGAGATAGAAATATCAGTGATGAGAGAGAATCATTGACTGACTGCTTCTTGCATGCCCCCACTGGGGATTGAGCCCTCAACCTCTGGGCATGTGCCCTAACAGGGAATCGAACTATTACCTCCTGGCTCATAGTAGATGCTCAACCACTGAGCCATACCAGCCATGCTGGAAGGCTTTTGATGAGTATAAGTCTATCAGTAAACAAGTCTGAGCCTGAAAATAAAGCAGAAAGTAAAACTTAGGTTCCCTTAGTGTCCTGGAGTATGATGGTTAATTCCAACCTGTCCCTTTCATGCCGTTCTCACTTCAGACACTGGGTCGGGGCCTCTGGACCATCAGTGGATCTTGGATCCTGGAAAGTGAGACTCTCACTCAGAAGGTCTGAGATTCATCCTCAGGCTCTGTATTTCCATGGTGCTTCTTAGTAACACAGATGCTTCTGCCTTGGGGAACTACACTTTTTTTGGCTAGCCTTTATTTTTTAAGTAAAACTGGTATATCACGGTATATTAGTTTATTAGTTTCCAGTATACAGTGTATTAGTTTGATATTTTTATACAGTACTAAGTGATCACCACACTAAATGTAGTTACCATTCCTCATCATGTAATTGAGTCCCTTCACCCTCTTCCCTTAACCCTTCCCCCCTGATAACTACCAATCTGTTCTCTGTGTCTATGAGTTTTGTTTGTTCATATTTATTTTATTTTATTTTTAAAATATATTTTATTGATTTTTTACAGAGAGGAAGGGAGAGAGTTAGAAAGTCAGAAACATCGATGAGAGAGAGACATCTATCAGCCGCCTCCTGCACACCCCACAGTGGAGATGTGCCCGCAAGCAAGGTACATGCCCCCAACTGGGATCGAACCTGGGACCTTTCAGTTGGCAAGCCAATGCTCTATCCACTGAGCCAAACCGGTCTCGGCCATATATTTTTATTTTTAGACTAGAGACCTAGTACACAGATTCATGCACTGGTGGGGGGTGTGGCCTGAGGGGATCAGCCCACTGTGGGAGTGCCAACCATCCTGATCAGCCAAGCGGTTCCCCCACTGTGGGAGTACACTGACCACCAGGGGGCAGTTCCTGCATTGAGCATCTGCCCCCTGATGGTCAATGCATATCATAGTGACTGGTTGACCAGTAGTTCTGATTATTCTGCCATTCACTTGCTGGGCTTTTATATATATATATATATATATATATATATATATATATATATTCCACACATCCTATCTAATAAAAGAGTAATATGCAAATTGACCATCACTCCAACACACAAGATGGCTGCCCCCATGTGGTCAAAGATCCTGCCCCCTATGTGAACATAAGATGGCCACCACAAGATGGACAGCAGGTGAGGGCAGTTGGAAGGGACCAGGTGTGCAAGGAAGGGCAGTTGGGGAGGGCAGTTGGGGGTACCAGGCCTGCAGGGGAGGGCAGTTAGGGACAAATAGGCTGGCAGGGAAGCAGTTAGGCATTGATCAGGCTGTCAGGGGAGTGGTTAGGTGTGATTAGGCTGGCAGGCAGAAGTGGTGAGGGGCAATCAGGCAGACAGGTGAACAGTTGGGAGACAGCAGTCCTGGATTATGAGAGGGATGACCCCATTGGAGAGGATGCAGGCTAGGCTGAGGGACAATCCTGCCCCCCCCCCAACCTGTGCATGAATTTCCTGCACCATCCATCTAGTACTGAAATAATATGGTGTTTTTGTTTCTCTAACATATTTCACTTAGCATAGTAGTCCCAAGATCCATTCATGTTGTCGCAAATGGTAAAATGTCCTTTATGGCTGAGTAGTATCCCATTAAATACAATTACCATATTGTCTTTATCCATTAATCCACTAATAGACACTTAGCTTGTTTCCGTAGGTATTGTAAATAATGATACAATGAATATAGGTATTGTACATAATGATACAATGAACATAGGTATGTATGTATCTTTTCAAATTAATTTTTCACTCTCTTCAGATGAACACAGTAGTTCCTCTGTATCCATGGCATTGCTTTCTGCCATTGTGTTTTTGGACCATGCTTTACTGACATGGATGTGAAGGTGCCTCTCTCTCCAGTGCATCCACACTGTAGGTGCTACCCACCCTTCAGTCACTTAAGCAGTTGTCTTGTTATGAGATCAACCATGTTACTTGTATCCAGATCACCCTGGCTTACATGCCACACTCACAAAATCTTTATGACAGTATCTGGTTACAATGTTCTATTTTATTACTTGTTACTGCTCTCAACCACTTCCCTTGCCTACTTCACATTGCTGAGCAGATTAGAGGCTCAATGTCTTGAAATAAAAAAAAAAATTCTGTGAAATTTTGCAGAACTGTGTTTTGAGAACTTGCAAAATGCTCTACTATATAACATTTTCATAATCATTATATGATTGCCATCCAATAAAGAAAAAGTATTTTCAAATATTCAGCTATTTTAAAAGACATGGTCTCAAGAGTGTTTTTTTTAATATATTTTATTGATTTCTTACAGAGAGAAAGGGAGAGGGATAGAGAGTTAGAAACATCGATGAGAGAGAGAGACATCAATCAGCCGCCTCCTGCACACCCCCTACTGGGGATGTGCCCGCAACCAGGATACATGCCCTTGACCGGAATCGAACCCGGGACCTTTCAGTCCACAGGCCGACGCTCTATCCACTGAGCCAAACCGGTTTCGGCCTCAAGAGTTTTTTGAATGATTTCTTTTAAACTTCCAAGAAATATTATATTTAAAAAAAAAAATAAACCATTCCAGAGTGTAGAAAGGATTTAAAGAAATGCAATGAATTTAGCCAATCCTCCTTAATTGACAGTTTGTTCTATAAAAGAAAATTAAACACAAATTTAGTTTGTAAATCAACATACAAACATTAAATAAAAATACCAGCTAAAATAATTTTATTGTTTATAAAAACATAGCATTTTATTGAGATAAGTATCTTCTGAAAATTTAAAATTGCTTAATAATATCAAAATTTGACAATCTATATTATGTTAATAGATCAAATGATAAAGAATTTTGTTAACTTTTCATATCACTTTTTATTTTTAAAAATATCACAGTGAAGTATAAGGAGATATACATTTCTTTAAAATAATAAGAATATCTAAAGTTAAAACCAACACCAAATTTAATTATAAAACTCCAGAGAGAGACATTCTGTTTTTATAATTCAGGATTAATATGAGAATTTATATTGTAGTCCTTATGACTCAGTATTGCTGTGGAATTTGTTTGTTTGTTTGTTTTTCAATGAAAGTTGACAAACCAGAAATTTCATACAGTGGTACCTCGAGATACGAGTTTAATTCGTTCTGTAACCTTGCTTGTATATCAAGTTGCTCATATCTCAAAGCAAATTTTGAAATCAATTGAAATGGCGTTAATCCATTCCAGCCCCCAAAATGCCACCCCAGTTGTTCTTGTTATGTGTTTTTGAATAAGAAAAATGTATTTATAAATGACAAATATTGCATAAAAACATAATAAAAGAGAATGTAAAGGAATAAACTGGTTTTATAAAGTGTATTTACCTACTCGTTACACTCTTAATGCTACACTTTATCCCTAAACTGAATGTAACTTAACTAATCTTCACTGAACTTAATTGCTACTGGTCTTTGCATTTTTGGCCGATTTAAAAAAAAAACGTGTCCAACGAGGTTTGCCTCTTCCTCCTTTCAGAATGTTTCTGAAATGGGTGAGGCAAGTTTCATTGAACAGCTCCGATACACGACCAGTAGCAACTTTTTCAGGGTGTTTCTTTTCCACGAAGTGTGACACCCTCTCCCACATTCCTAAGATCTCCTTTATCTCACTTGTAGAGATCTCCTCCACCTCTGGCTCCTCCTCAAAACCAATTTCTTGGAGAACCTCCACATGTTGCTGAGACTGCAACTCTTGTAACTCCTCCGTGGTGAGTTCCAGAGAGTGCTCCTCGACGAGCTCATTCACGTCTCTCTCTCATCCACCTCCAGGCCCATGGATTTTCCCAGAGACACTATCTCCTCCTCCACTGGCACCTTGGGTTCGAATCCTTCGAAGGTCCTTTCGGCTACAGCCTCAGGCCACAGCTTCTTCCATGCAGAGGTCAAAGTCCTCCTTGTAACACCCAGCCGGGCCTGATCAATGATTCTGAGGCATATCACCATGTTAAAGTGGTTCTTCCAGAACTCTCGAAGGGTGAGGTTTGTGTTCTCTGTCACCTCAAAGCAGCACCGGAACAGGTGCTTAATGTCCAGCTTTTTAAACTTAGAAATCACCTCCTGATCCATGGGCTGCAGGATAGGAGTGGTGTTGGGAGGGAGGTAGACAACCTTTATAAACTTGAACTCTTCGAGGAGTTCATCTTCGAGTTTCAGTGGGTGAGCAGGAGCATTGTCAAGGACGAGGAGGGCTTGCATGGTTAGGCTGTTTTCCTGTAGATATTTCTTAACAGAAGGGTCGAAAACCAGGTTTACCCACTCCACAAAGAACTGCCTGGTGACCCATGCCTTCGGTTTTGCCCTCCACATAACTTGCAGTTTATCTTTTAAAATCTTATGTGACTTAAAGACTCTAGGGTTTTCCGAATGGTATATGAGCAGAGGCTTGATCTTGCAGTTGCCACTCGCATTGGCGCACAGTGTGAGAGTTAGCCTATCCTTCATGGGTTTGTGGCCTGGCATTGCCTTCTCCTCTGCCATTACATAAGTCCTATTCGGCATCTTCTTCCAGAAAAGCCCTGTCTCGTCACAGTTGAAGACTTGCTGGGGGATATATCCTTTGGCTTCTATCAGTTTGGAAAAAGTTTTGAGGTAATCCTCAGCTGCCTTCACATCCGAACTTGCTGCCTCCCCATACCTGACGATGGAGTGAATGCCGGACCTTTTCCTGAAGTTATCAAACCAGCCTCCACTGGCTTTAAATGAGTCTTTCGATGCTTTGGCCGTGGAAGTGCGCGGGGGTCTGCTCCAGCAAATCACCATAAATCGCTCACTCCTTCTCACATATGATGCCCTGTGTTAATTCATCTCCTTTAAGCTGCTTCTCCGTCACCCACACCATCAGTAGATTCTCCATCTTTTCATGGAGAGAGCTACGGAGCTTAGAAATTATTGTAACGCCCTTAGCTGGCGTTATACCCTTTATCGACTCCTTCTGTTTAAGCACAGTGCATATCGTTGAAGTACTACGCCCGTACTGTGCTTCTCTGAAATTAAGATACATTAGATTAAGAATAAAAAACAGTAAAGATTGAGAACAGCTGCCAGTTATCTCAGCATCCAAACCATCCCCTGCCCCCAAATGCCAGTTGTCCTTTGCTAGGATGCAGGAACATTATTGTGGTCAGACACGTGACTACCTGGGTATAAGTGTGTGTACTGTCTCCAGAAGGCATAGTCTATAATATAGATAAAAGCCTAAGTGACTGTTCGACTGTTTGACTGGCAGCTATGATGCACACTGACCACCAGGGGACAGACACTCAACTCACAGGCATGGAAACATGGAACAGACTCATGACTCTCAGAGGGAAGGGATGGGTGGGAAGAGATTAACCAAAGATCTTATATGCATACTAGAGGCCTGGTGGGGTCCCTTGGCCTTGTCTCTGGGGATCAGACCAAAACCAGCAGTTCAACATCCCCCAAGGGGTCCCGGATTGCAAGAGGGCGCAGGCCAGGCTGAGGGACCCCACTGGTGCATGAATTCATGAACTGGGCCTCTAGTTCAATATATTATTCTGTAGCTGCAAAGCCCAGTGCAGCTCATTCTTATCCCATTGACTCATGCTTATGGATAAATCTCAGTAAGTATTTTGTGAGATCATAACCTTAGAAATAACAGATGACACTTTACTTCCCTGACCCATTCGCAAACCACAGGGTTCCAGCAAAGCTCAAGTACCTCGTCTGTGAGATAAGCTACTATTCCGAAATGTAACGGAGAGTGAGAAACAGTGTTGTTTCCTAAGGAAGATGGGAGAATACACACCTGTGCCATAGCACAGTGCAGTGACTGTGTGGCAAAATGGAAAGGGGGCCAGGGCTTAGAGTGCTAGCAAATAAAGCAGTTACTAGACAGATCCGTGAGGGGGTAACAGGCACCACAGAGGCCACCAGGTAGCTGGTAACATCTTGCAGGATTTGAAGATTGTGCTTGGCATGAATGTGGGGGAGGGGAGTGGTGAGTAAAACTCTTTCTGTGATTTGCTGCCTCCCCCACCCGTTCTCGCTCCCAGCGCTGATGTGCTGTGCTCCCGCCGTGACAGACGAGCATTTATAGAGCCTGATGATGACACAGGGGACTGACCCAGAGAGGTGATTGAGAGCCTAGTTAGGGAGCTAGAATTGTAAAAATTATTCCCTTAGTAATTAGATACTTAATTTTTGTTTTGTCTGTAGCCAGGAGAAAGGTAGAAGAAAGGGGGAAGGAATGAATGATAGTCTGGGGTTGGGGCCAGGTTTATGAAGAGGCTGCCATAGGGTGAGATTTCTCATAGTTCTGCTGCAGGTCACACACCCCGGGTCCCAGGCAGATGCCACAGGAGGCACCATGCTGTGGCTTCACCATTTACGAAGTCCTCCTCCCACCTCACCAGGTACCTCCCAGCCCCATTCCTGTCTAACGCTGCTCCCTACTCTGGTTCCAGGGTCGGTTGGGGGAGGGGGGTAACACACACTCAGGCAGATCTGTTCCCATGAGAAGAATAATGACCCGACAAACCAAACAAGCTAAAGTGGCAGGGACATTAGTGGGGGGACGTGACATCAGATCGCAGCACATGGAATGGTTCTTGGTGTGGAGGTGACACGCCACAGCGGCCACCTGTGTTTGTTAACTGACTTAGCTTGAGACACAGCCATAGGCGTCATTTGCATACCGACACTGGTGATTTCCTGCTATTATGGCAGATGGGGGTGGTTGTGATCAAGATCAAGCATAGGACCACAAAGCCCAATATATGTTACTGTGTATGGCCCTTCACTGAAAAAGTCTGGGACTCATCCAGGAGGTGCAGACACAGGGCCGAGGCCTGAGTGAAAAGAGCAAGGGTCTTAGCTGTCAACGGCCACATGAGAAACAGCCTCAAGGCTTTGAGATTTCAAACAGCAGACACGATGACCTCAGTGTCTGTGGCTTGACTGCATGGAAGAATGACTAGAGAAGATGCAGCTATTCCCCAAACCCACCCAGAACTTCTCCTGACTGTCACCAGCCTCCCACGAGTGAGGATGTGCTGTGCTTCGGCCGCCTGTGCAGACTGCAGATCTCGGGAAGATTGGTTTGTCTCTTGCTGGCTCAACTGAAAACCATAGAAAATAGGTTCATGGCCCGGCCAGCACAGCTCAGTGGTTGAGTGTCAACCTATGAACCAGGAGGTCATAGTTTGATTCCTGGTCAGAGCACGTGTCCAAGTTGCAGACTTGATCCCCAGTAGGGGGCCTGCAGGAGGCAGCTGATCCACGGTTCTCTCTCATCATTGATGTTTCTGTCTCTCTTTCCCTCACCCTTCCTCTCTGAAATCAATGAAAAAATATTTTTTAAAAAAGTCAGGGGAAGAGGTGTCCCATGCCTGTGGCAGGAGATTGGATTCAGGCAAACCTGTTTAGGTTAAAGAACAGCCAGACATGGACTCTAAAGGCTGGAACATCTAGCGAGAACCCAGGAGAAGCTGCAGAGCCTGGGACAAGCACGGAGGAGGGAATAGGGAGGGCCTACCAGGACAGGTTTCTCAATCCAGTCTATCTCTGGACCTTCCTCTTACCATCATGTACCTGCCGCCCCTGTCCCCATGCACCCACTGGGAGTGGCTCCTGCTCCCACCTCCATGCACAGGCCAGGTTCCTGCTGGGCAGGAGGGAGAAGTGCCCAAACCAAAGCACCTCTTCTCCTCTCGTGTCACCCAGGCCATTGGAGAGGGAGAACAGAGGAAGCCCACAGCAACCTTGCAGTTACCGGGAAACCAGCTGACGTGCCACCCCCGTGCTGCCAACACAAGGCATCTGTTCTCAGATTCGAAGCCTCAGTCCCGTGTTTGGAGAATCTGCACCAGCTCTCACTGGACTTTGTAATAGGAAACACCCTTTGCACGAACTCCACATGGTAGTGTCTGTGTACTGCTCCACATTTGGTTGACATTTCAGCTGGAACTGCCATCAGGGTGAGAGTAGCAGGTGAAATTTGTTGGATCATAAAGGCGAATTGGGGGAGGGGGATTGGCATAAACATGAGAGCACTGTAGACAGGACAAGTCAGGTGTATCAGTCCCAAAGATGGTAACATCCCCACTGGGAAGGTCAGCCAGCACTGCTCTGAATAGAGCTACCATGGAGGTCAAGATAAAGCAGATCGTTGGAAGAGACATAAAGAACACAATGATCATCTGATGACTTGAGCAGCAGAACACATGTGGCAGAAACACGAGCAGCTCAATGAACCCATCATGGTTGCACTTTCCCAGACTCTGATGGAGGTCCAGGCATGAGGCCTTCGTGCACTCACTGCCGCCAGTATCCACTGGGCTGTCCACTGCAGGATGGCCCTGGGTTATCCTCCAAAGAAGGAAAACTGGCACCTGGAATGGGTTTTACTGCAGTATTGCACAGCCCAAAGGGATCCTCCAAGAAAGAGAAGGCCACAAGCTGCCACTTGTGCTCTCTATGCATCAGAATCGCTTTCTTAGGATGGGCAGGTGGAGGCAAAACTTACAGACATCTGTGGACACCTCCTTAGAAAACCTTGACTTGCCACAGTGTGTTATTGGCTCAAAGAACAATTTGAAGAAATACAGCTTGTTTTCTGTTTCAAATTGATGTGGTGGTGAGTGGAGCCACTGCACTACCTGCTGTAAACCTGCAGACAGCAGTGGTTTAAGTATGATGACACGGAGTTTCCAATGTCTTCTTTCTTCTGTGGATCTTCACCAGCTTACGACCTCTTCTGCACTCACTTCCTGGGGACCACGAGCGACTGCATAGCCACACAGGAGGAAGCAGGGCATGAGCTAGATGTCTTTGGAAAGGTTGAGCAACACAGCTTGTAAGATGCTTGTGAAAACACTGGCAGCTCTGCCTGGCCGGACAGGTATTCTAACACAGGAAGCTGTGTCACCGCCACCCGATATCCCAGGTCAGTGCTATTGTCAGAAAACCAACTCAGAACATTTACCAAGTGTTGCAGGAAGCACTTCTTAGAGGTACCATTACTTCATGGTAACTTTTTTAGTTTATTCCAGAGTTAAAATAAGTAACTAACTATTATTATTCTACTAGAGGTCCAATGCAGGAAAATTTGTGCACTTGGGCGGGGGAGGGTGGGATCCCTTAGCCTGGTCTGCACCCTCTCACAGTCCCGGAGCCCTCAGGGAATGTCTGACTAACAGCAGGCATCCTTAGCATTGCCCGGAGGCTGGAGAGCCCCACCTCCACCTCTGCACTGGCCAGCCATGAGCCTGGCTTCTGGCTGAGCGCGCTCCCGCTATGAAAGCACACTGACCACCAGAAAGCAGCTCCTGTGTTGAGCATCTGCCCTCTGGTGGTCAATGTGCATCATAGTGACCGGTCATTCTGGTCATTCTGCTATTAGGGTTAATTTGCATATTACCCTTTTATTTAGTTAGGATTGGTCTGAAAACCAAAATATCTGTTATTTTCATTTTCACTGTTATGGCCTTTTCATAGTACTAAATCTTAGCTTTCTCTAGGAATGTTCTAAAATGATACAAAGCAGATGGGAATGTGGGTGCATATACTCATTCAACACGTACATCAAATCAGTGTACATAGTAGCATGTGTGGTCCTTCCGTGAAACCTGGAGGGGAGGGATTGCTGTGGTTCTCCTGGCCTATTCTGAGCAGCTGCCATGCTTTCTTATGGAGACAATAGGCCAAGGCTGTCCTTCTTTTAGCTTTGGGCTGGATTTGTGCACTACATCTTGATTCTAAACAAATGAATGGAAATTTTTTCTCTAAAAAAACTCACCTGTAAACTAGCTGTGCTCATACTTCTTTGTCCTTAGTTGACATATATGGAGAGAGAGAAGTATAGGTATGTGAATATATAGGTGTATAGGTGAATATACTATTTATATAGAGAGATACATAATGTGTAGGTGTAGGTATACACATATAGGGGTGATATACTCATAGATGCAGGCATATACACATATGTACATATATGTACTTCTGATGAAGTTAAGAATGTCCCAACCGTTCCTACCCATCTTGATTATTATTCCTCTACGCTGGCCATTTCCACTGTCCAGAGGCCCTTTGGGAGAACAGTGGTGCATCCTATTTGTCCGCAAGCCTCTTTGTTTATTACGTGTCACTTCTTTGATTGACCCCTTCTTTCCTTTCCCAGGTTGCAGCTTACCTGTTGGTTCTGGTTATTTTTCTGTTTTAACTTTTAAAAGTTTTGAAGTTTCTTCTACCTCAAAGTCTTTAAATGAAGATTTGTTTCTTAAGCAATTTCCTTTGAAATAAAAGGAGCTGAAATAGGACCGCAGATAGCGATCAGGAGACTGAAGGCCAGCACATGCCCTGGGATGGAGGACAGAGATGTTAACATAAATCAATAAGCAAACAAATACTTTGTTTCCAGGGCACAAGCACTGTTCCCTTTGATATCTCAGAATAAACATCTCGTCATCACATGCATTATTCAGACTTGGAAAGATAAGTGTCTGCACTGGCTGACACTCCGGCTCCTTTGATAAACGAGAAGGGCAATCTTTGCAGCTTTTCATTCATTTTTTTCTAATTGGAGAGAAATTTACATATATGAAATAGGAGAAATCTGTTTTAATCATTGCTTATGAAATAAGAGAAATCTGTTGTAACTCCATACACTTTTATTAATCATTTAATAATTCATTTTAAAAGTCATGTATTATGGCTTTAAAATAGTGATCACCCTTTAATTAACAATTGCCATTATTATAACTGAAATTTTAAAGTATTATTGAAGTTATATTAGGTTATACTATTCAAATAATCTATTACATTATATTCCATCTATTCCATATTATTGTCTCTACATTTCCTTGCAAAACTAAAATTCTTTCTTTTATTCAATATACTAGGGGCCCAGTGTATGAATTTGTTCACCTTGAAAGGAACTTTGGGCTGCGAGGCTGCAGTGGGCACAGGGGTGGGTCTCACCCTATCCTCCATGCCCCTGCCCAGCCCCTCCTGCCATGGACCCCAGTCCCCTGTCTGCCAGCAGCCCCACGCCAGCTGCTGCTGTTCCCACGTGCTGATGGCCAGCCCTCTCGCACCCGCTGACAGCATGGAGTAATTGGGGCCAGTCCCAGCAGCAGATGTGAGGGGGG
>JAAGEH010000289.1:1037982-1096939 GCA_011751065.1 Lasiurus cinereus
TGAAGGGGGCTGGCACCGGGAGGGGGTGTGAGCGGGGCTGGCACCGGGAGGGGGTGTGAGCAGGGCTGGCACTGGGAGGGGATGTGAGGGGGGCTGGCACCGGCAGGGGGTGTGAGGGGCGCTGGCACCGGGAGAGGGTGTGAGGGCGCTGGCACCGGGAAGGGGTGTGAAGGGGGGCTGGCACCGGCACGGGGTGTGAGCAGCAGCTTCAGTGTTTGGCAGTGGGTGGGAGTGGTGGCTTCGGCCCCGATCATCCCTCAGGAGCAGAGGGAGGCAGAGAAATTCTGAGGGTGATTGGGGCCAGCAGCTGCCGCTTGCACCTGCTGATGGCACTGAGCGATTGGGACCTGCGCTAGGCACCAGCCATGAGTGCCAGCAATGGGCCTCGTGCTGGCAGCAGGTGTGATCCTGGGCAGGACCATGATGCATGGTAGCAAAGAATTTTTAGTAAGCACCAGAGGCTCACTCCAGTGACAGAAACTGGTGTCTCGCCTTGGTCTGGCACCCCTGCTCACCTGCTTCACATCCCACTGTGGCTGACACCCACCATGTTCCACACATGTCCCCTGGTGGTCAGCGCACATCATAGTAACTGGTTGTTCAGTTGTTTGGTTGTTCCGCCGTTTGGTCTATTTTGCATATTAGCTTTTTATTATATAGGATACTTGTGAGTATTATCAAATTTTGAGGTTGATATTAAGACCTTTAAGATTATTGATTTAATAAAGATGTAAAAAACAAATAATCTTTATTTTATTTTTTATTCCCATTTATCTCCTCTGTACCCTCTTCCTAGCCACTCCCTCTCTAACCCTCCCCCACAATCACCACACTATTGTCTGTGTCTATGAGTTCTCTCTCTCTCTGTTTTTTCTTTTTTGCTTAATTCCTCCACCACCTCCACAACTCCCTGCCCCCAGCTGTCTGCCTGCTCTCTATCTATGAGTCTGTCTCTATTTTGCTGGGTAGTTCAGTTTGTTCATTAGATTCTACATAGAGTGAGATCATATGGAACTTTTCTTTCTCTGATTGGCTTATTTCCCTCAGCAAAATGGTCTCCAGGTCCATCCAGGCTGTTGCAAAGGGGAGAATTTTCTTCCTTTTTTATGGCAGCGTAGTTTTCCAAGGTATAAATATCCCACAGCCTTTTTACCCACTCATTCACTGATGGGCACTTGGCTATTGTAAATAACACTGCAATGAATATAAGGTGCACATATTATTTTGAATCAGTGTTTCAGGATTCTTCAGATAAATTCCCAGAAGTGGAATCACTGAGCCATAAGGCATCATTTTTAATTTTTTGAGGTAACTCCATACACTTTTATTAATTTAAAAATTGAGCTTTGTTGGATCAGACTTAACCATCGTAGTTGTGGTTGTGTTGTGGTTGCAATAATAATAATAATAATAATAAAAACCTATTTGAAACTAGGAATTTAGACTTTCTAACTTTATCAAAGACATTATTTGTTCTCTAAACTTTTCTTTAACAGTGGGATTCCTCCGGCACACAGGGCAGGCACGCTCCCAGGACACTGATTCCTCTGGCTCACGGTGTGTTGCTCCTGCTGGCTGCCTCCTGACACGAGGCCATAAGTGTGCAGGGCAGATGGTGTGCCTAGTGTGCCCAGGTCCTGCAGGGGCTGAGTGTGACAGTGGGGACTCAGCTAATGTTTGGTGGATGCATGAGCAACTACATAAGCCCGCCTGGATACTTTTGAAATACCTAAGCCTAATGTTCATCGTATGTTTCTCTTTTTGCCCAATGCGTTATTAAAATTTGTGTAGCAGATTTTGTTCTAGGGCCCTGAGGTTGAGAGGTAGCCAGAAAGCAGCACACACTTGCACAGTTAACTCTTCCCATGATGTCAACCATGTGACAGCAGGAGGGAGCATGTGTTTCATTCCAAGGTCTGGATGAGGGAACCCCAACATTAGTTACAAGCAGAGTTTCTAAGTGCAGTCTGGAAGCTCCAAATGGGACAGAGAGGCCCGCCAGATGGAGACCAGTTTTACTCCTTGTATGAAAGGATTCTGAAATCTCTACATGGATGCTCATAGCCTCAGGCTCACACAAGACTCTTCTGCTATCAAAGAGATCATTACTATTTTATTGAAAATGTCACAATTATTTCAGGCTTGCTACAGTATGTGCATAGACTGTTTCATGCTGTTCTGTGTAGGCCCATTTTGCAAAAGATTTCCAATAATAAGGAAAAATACAAATTTAAATATGTGCATATGTAAAGAATATAAGGAATATTTTTACATATAAATGCTAAACAATGTCTATAAATGATATCGGTAAGGATTCAATGTTCAGCAAACTGGGGGTTGGAGACAATGCTATATGAAAAAGAGAGGGTATGTTAAGTAACTTTTTGGCAGAAAAATTACACCTATCTTTTCAAAGCCTTTTCATTGCTTTAGATTTTTTGAGCAAATTTTAAAAGTGAAGTGTAGTGTATATGTTATACCACATGCCCACACCCCCAGATTGAATGTTTCTTCTTCCTGTCCCTCCTAGTTTCATGGCCTTCAGGAGCCACAAGATCTCTTTCAAAGAAGGAAAAACAGTGTTGGCCCCGTGGTGGGACTCTGCCTGAGGCCTGGGTGTCTGCAGCCCAGCAAGGTTCACCTTTGCCTGCTCTGGGAAGGCAGGGTGGTTCATCATTTCACAGTAAAGCACTCCTGCTTCGAAAGTTCTGGGATGGGGTAGAGTTGTGTATTTTGTTATTCTTTCAATGAGCAAGGCAAATAGGTAGATCTTATGTCAAGACTAGAGGCTCGATGCACATAACATTTGTGCATGGGTAGGGTCCTTAGGCTTGGCCAGCACTCAGGACCTATCCGGGCCTTCCTTCCCCTGGCTGTTGACTGCCAGCCAGGCCCTTCCTTTGTTCTGTGCTGCTCCCTGGTGCTCAGTGCATGTCATAGTGAGTGGTTGAACTCCCAAAGGGACAATTTGCATATTAGCCTTTTATTATATAGGATGTATGTCCGTTTGTAAACAGACTGTTTTATGGTTATCATTGATGAATCATTGGCTCACCTACTGGATAAGTTACTTTTGGGATCACAATGGCAAGTTGTGAAAAGCATTACAAATTGTTAATTTCTGTTTTCAGGGCCATTTTTCTTGACTCTGTGATCTGAGGCTTTGGTTGAAGCATAAAGCAGCAGATTCAGGGAGAGACACTCTTGATATAGCAAGATGCACACCTCATTAGAAGGTTAGTGTTGGGGACTCCATCTCACAGCATCGGTGAAGTGAGTGGCCATCCTCAGAACTGAGCCTGCTGGGAGCATGGCCCCTAACGGAGAACATTATGTTGACAAAACTGATCAAGTCAACGATATCAACTATTTACAAAGAGGATACAAACCCAGCAAGTACATGGTTTCCTTTCATTGCTCAGAAGTTGTGCGTGTGTAGGGAGGTTAAGCTCTGAAGAAATGTGCCTTCCCTTGCTTTTTTTTCCTAACATATGCAAATGAAGCCCATTATATAAAGGAACACACACCTGGCACTCAGGCTGTGAAGAAAATCAGTTACAAAAATACCCTCTAACCACTTACTCTTTATTGCGATCTTAACTTTTATAAACGTGACATAGCAAAACAGAAAACTAACTTGATTTCCTGATGCTTCTCAGTATGAGTTGCTGACCCCATCCAAAGCCTGGCATCCAGGTGTCAGTCAAGGCAACAGTTCCGCACCTAACATGTTTCATGGGACTTTCAAGGTTTAGCCCACTTCGTTCCTAGCCTTCAGAGTGGCACTTATCATTGTGAACACGATGCTGGCTCTGCTTGTCTTCATCCCATACTGACAACTTCAGAGTTTTATCCCAGAGGTGTGGTGTTTTGAAATGTCAAGGTTACTTTAGAACAATGGATGAAGGCAAGCATGGAGGCAGGGAGATGGTTTAGGAGCTGCAGCTGTCTTGTGGACAGAGCATGGTTAGGCCCTGAACCACCAGTAGGGGCCAAGGTTGATGAAGTTTAATCAGGTAGACTTGATAGGTCTTGGGGTCTGGTGGCCTGAAGGGGTCAAGATTGAGGAGTAGGGTTATAGCTCAGTGACTGTGTATGAATCCAAGAGAGAAAACAGATTTTTAAAATAATATTTTGAAAGTCTGTTGATTTGGGGTTGCAATGGGATATGTAAGAAGAAATGTCCAGTTGGTAGATTTTTACATGTAAACATGAGAAGAGAAGTCTGCGTGGGAGATGTAGTACTTTGCACAACAATAGCAGAGGTAGTTGAAGACATAATTTATATCGTCTCACCTGATGGAAGACTATAGAATGGAGAGCAAATGAATTGTAGAGCAGAATGGCATCTCTGATACAATGGCCTCTCCAAAATAAAACTTTTTTTGCTCTTTTCTTTTCCCATGCTTTTTGATCATTTAAATAAACTTACCCACAAAACAAAAGTTATTGAGAATGACATAAATTTATAATTATTGCTAATAATTAACATTTATTGGTGGAGGCACTGTCAAGCATTTTTACTTTTACTATCTAACCTATAGACTTAAAATAAGGAAATAATATCATCTCATTTTTCAGACAGCAAGTGACTTGAGAATACCTGCTCATCTTCTGACAGTGATTGGATGTTATAATTTGTGATGTAACAGTCACAATCCCATAATACTGGACCCACGTTGGCAAAACCACCCTGGCTCTGGAAAAGGACTCCTTGCTTTGATAGATATCTTAGTTTTAAATAGTTTCACTCACCGAACTCAGTCTCTTTTCATTTTGTTTTAGGTCATATTCTCTCTGTTAGCATCTTAAATTGCTTCCAGAGGGCCACTAATCATACTCAACACACCATAGCAACCTGGAGGCTCCCAGAAGCCAAGAAAAGGGTCATTTTCCTATGTTAAGGTCTCCACACAACATTACTAAACATATTTCATGTTGTCTTCAAACATTAAGAGGACTTCTGAAGTTATTTAAAGCCCCTGTATGTTCTCCCTGTTTTCACAGAAGCATAGAAAACTAATGTTAGTGAAACTGTGGTTTTATTTAAGCATTTTATCCATCAGTAAATCTTAAGTTGAAAAAGGAGGGCTAAAATATAATAATTTATTTATATTTTTCAATATTTTGAAAGATGAAGACTGTATTTCTTCCTATATGGCACCATCATTTTATTTTTTTATTTTTTAAAATATACTTTTATTGATTTCAGAGTGGAAGGGAGAGGCAGAGAGGAAGAGATAGATATCGATGAGAGAGAATCCTTGATCAGTAGCCTCCTGCTTGTCCCACACTGGGGATCAAGCCCACAACCCAGGAGGGTACTCTGACCAGGAATCAAACCATGACATCCTAGTTCGTAGGTTGGCACTCAACTACTGAGCCATGCCAGCCAGACACCCCTGAATTTTTCTTTTAAAAATATTACAGAAAAATCATTTAAAGCTGCAAAACTAAAACTAAGAATTCATTTGCTTCTACTTAGTTCCTACCCTCCTCAATAAGAGGGAGTGGGAAATGAAGTTATTTTTCCAATACAGCATCCAGTACTATTTTACCATTGTTTTCAGTCAATGGTCAAACAGAAGTGATGAGTTCCTCATTTTTTATATTTTCTCTCAGTGGAGTAATAGACTGAGCCACAACATGGCAGGGACACTGCCCATTCTTTCTCACTGGAATCCCTGGTTTTCAACAAATTCTTGACCCACTTTATGGACCTTTCACAACGACTTGCTGAATGAGAGGATTTAGAATATTGTCACATTTTAGAAAATAGTTTAAATTCTTGGTGTTTCATGTGTACCCATTTCTGCTGACACTGTGCATGCTTCTGGATTGAGGGGCAGTGCCCTGCCCCTCAGTAAATAGCACAGTGGGCAGTGAGGCTCTGTTGTGGTGAACAGGGTTTCCCGAGACGAGCATGGGGCTTTGTGAGGAATGCTGTGGTTTGGGGGCTCTTCTGAAATCATGCACCTCTTCAGCCAATGGGCTCTAGTGCCGTTTTACATCTAAGATCTGGGGGTTTTCTAGGCTTTGAACATCACTTTTTCAGCAATTTCAATTATGTACTCTGTGGGATAAGCACATTCCACTTTGAAAGTCCAGGAAAATTATGCTTAGTGGTTGGAGACACAACTAGGAGCCTGTCTATAAATGGCTTCAAAAAAGAACTCAGACCAGTACAAAGGCATGGAGAATCGAGTAATTTTTTTTTTAATTTAAAAATCAACTTTTGAAGTAAAGAGATCAAACATTTCATTTAGAACTGGTATATCATTCTACATAGCTGTTGGTTCTCACTGTAAAAGGTTATAAACATTTTTTGCCAGTCATATAGGTTGGATTTTATGAGGATCAACAATAATACCGCCTCCATAGTATTTCCAGGGGAATTAGCTTGATGCTGCGCAGGAGTCATTTTGCCCATGGAAAGGAGGCTGGGTTACATCTCAGTTATTGGCCAAAATAATTATTCTCAAGCTGCTGGCTAAGTTATTGCAGAAAGGAAAGAGATCTCAGAAAGGTTGATAAATTACTATTTAAACAATGTACTCATGATGTGTGTTATAAGACAACATTATTTTTTGCTAGAATAATTCATGCTTATTACTTACTAAAGGCCCAGGGCATGAACTTCATGTATGAGGGATGTGCCCAACAGCCCAGCCTGCACCCTCTCCAATCTGGGACCCTTACAGGAATGTCCGACTGCCTGCATGGGATTGATCCTAAATGGGCAGTCGGACATCCTTCTCACAATCCACAACTGCTGGCTCTCAACCGCTCACCTGCCTGCCTGATCACTCCCTAAACACTCCTCTGCCAGCCAGATTGCCCCTATCTGCCCTCCCCTCCTGGCCTGGTCACCTCTAACAGCCCTTCCCTGCTGACCTGGTTGCCCCATACTGTCCTCCCCTGCAGGCCAGGTTGTCTCCAACTGACTTTCCTTGCTGGCCCAGTCACCCCTACCTCCCCTATCTTGCCAGCCTAGTTGCCCCTAACTGCCCTTCCCTACAGGCCTGGTCACCCCTGAACTGTCCTCCCCTGCAGGCCTGCTCACCCTCAACTACCCTCCCCTGCAGGCTGGTCACCCCCAACTGCCCTCCCCTGCATCTGCTCTTCCCTGCCAGCCATCTTGTGTCCATATGGAGGTGGCCATCTTTGTGTGTTCGAGTGATGGTCAATTTGCATATTACATCTTTATTATGTAGGATACATGTAAATAAAACAGTAAAATAAAAATAAAATTCACCCAATGTCTATAATTAAAAAGAACCATTATGCACATTTCATGAATATCGATTCAGATATCTCTCTAAACATAGTAGTTGGAGAGTAGAATGTACATTAGTTTTACACCAATTTCTATTCCCCTTCCATAGGATACAGTGCTTGTAGCACTGGTTGAAGGAGCAGTAGACAATACCCATAGTGATGTTTGGGGAGTGTGAGCATCACCATGACTGAGTGGCAGTGACTCGGAACCTGGATGTTGCTGTGTGTGTCTGCTGAGAGTCACCGTGTTTGTGCACATGCTGGGAGGGGAAAAAACAGGCAGCCTTTGTGTGGGACTATCTGTTAAAGCTCGTTTGTGTAGTGAACAGCCTGGGAAGGTAGAGTTGGTGTTTTCCTTAGGAGCAAAATGAGTATTTAATGAAGATAGCATATCTCTCCAGGTAAAAAGTTTGGGCTGGATTGCTTGTGGCACTTGTATAAAAATTGGGCCCCACTAGGTTTGGGGTGCCTCAGCTGTGACACAAAGCCATGGCATGCATCTAGCTCTTCTCTGCTGTGCTGCTCAGAGGCCACATGGAGCCAACATAGGTACCGAGATCCTACTTCCCACCATTCCCTGAGTAGTGGGTCCTTTCTTTCTGACCCAGGAGGCTCGTGTCTTCCACCAGAACTCAAGAAGCTGTGGCAGGCTCACTTATTTGTATAAAAGTAAAGCATAAAACCCTTCACAATTCACAGGAATGTGATTTAAAATAGAAAAACTGAAAAAATAATATAAATATGCATTAATGGTGGGCTGATAATAAGAAAATTGGTAATTTTATTAAATGAAACAATATACAGCCATTAAAAAGTATTCAACATTTAATTTACTAATATAGAAAGAAAATAAAAATATATTACTAAATAAAATATGTACTATTAGGTTTATTGTATATTGTGTGTTTCTAGTTCTGGGGAAAATGGCATAGTATGTAAGTATCAATGTTGTCTATAAACATTGACAAACCCTGGCTGGTACACACCATAATCTTTTTTTAAAAATATATTTTATTGATTTTTTACAGAGACGAAGGGATAGAGATAGAAATTCAGAAACATCGATGAGAGAGAGACATCGATCAGCCACCTCCTGCATGTCCCACAGTGGAGATGTGCCCGCAAGCAAGGTACATGCCCCCGACCAGAAAAGAAACCTGGGACCTTTCAGTCCGCAAGCCGATGCTCTATCCACTGAGCCAAACTGGTCTCAGCAACACACCATAATCTTGAAGTAGGTAATTTCTTGAGAATGGGTATTTGTGGCAGATTAGCACAAATGATGAAAAGTACATTTAATACAAGTCTAAATATTTAATTTTAAAATGTTATATGAGATTTTAAAATTGAAAACATTTCAAACACTAACAAACCATAATAAGAAATTTGACTTTCAAATTAGATCCAAGTGGCTGTGAGTCATAGCTATTACTGTGGCTATCTATCTGTGTGACCTCACACAAGCCATTTGACCTCAGTGAGTTCAGTTCCCTCACCATAAAACAGGCATATAATGTCCTCATCTGCTGGTGTGAAAGATTTAAAGTTAGTGCAAGGCTTAGCATAGCTGCTGGCACAGTGGGCATTTAGTAAATATATTAATGTAGTTATTTTTAAATTTTTAAAAAATTTTATATGGTAAAATGAACTTTTCTGACTTTTCAAAATGTCCTGTCTTTTCTAAAATTAACACAACAACAAGAAAAGACAGGACAATAAATGGGTCTTCTGTTATAAATCCCGGGAACAATTTGTAGGTGTTGTTATGAGAGATGAATGTTTTTCCTGGGAACAAATCCTAGGGTTCTCAGATATCAGCAGAAAAAAACAATTGAGGAAAAATGTTGAGATGCAGATGATCAGCTGATCCTGATATGTTAATTCTGTTTCTAAGTTCAAGTTTTCCTCAGTATATGCAAATCTTGATCATTGTTCTTTCTCACTCAAAAGACTGATTCTCTTTGCTTGAATTTGTTGAAACTTAGTCCTTCTGTGTGTGTGTTTAAAAGGAAAAGTTGTTTGCTCCTTAAAAAATTGTTATAATGTTGAAGTGAGGGCCATATGGCCTTAGAGTTTTTGGATGACATTGAGAAGTACAATACAATTTGCAAACAAAATGGCATACATCCTGGAGCGATTAAACTAATCCTTTTTTAATGACGAAGAATGCTTATGTACAAATTCCAAATCACTTCTCCAAAAATGATCAATAACAAGTGCATACAGTTAATATCAAATAAAGGAAAAGGGAAAGAAGTGCATTTTTTTATATTGCAGTCAGAGAACACATATTTTAACCAGGTCCTCATTTAAAATAATGTTTTTCCCCTTGTAAAGGCAATGAGTGAGAATATTTAAATACATCGTGGCAAATTCCAGGTATTTTAAAAATAAGGAGTGCTGCTCAGACAGCAGCTGGCTCATGGCTGACCAGCACAACGGAGGTGGAGAGAGCCTCTCCTGCCTCAACAGCAGTGCTAAGGATGTCCAACTAATGGCTTAGGCCCACTCCCCATGAGAGCCATTAGTTGGACATCCCCTGAGGTCTCCTGGGTTGTCAGAGGGATATCTGACTGCCACCTTAGGCCCAATCCCTGGGGAATAGGTCTAAGCTGGCACGTGAATATCCCTGAGGGGTCCAAGACTGTGAGAGGGTGCAGACCAGGCTGAAGGATCCCCCTGAGTGCACGAATTTTCATGCACCACACTTCTAGTATGCATATATGCATAGCCCATGGATACAGACAATAGTGTGTTAAAGGCCTGGGAGGGGTAGGTGTGGGGGAACCAATGGGGAAAAAGAAACAAAGGGGACATCTGTAATACTTTCAACAATAAAGACAAAATTTTTTAAGAAAGAAAAATCAGGTCAGGGATCTATATATATAAACAGCCTATGGCTGTGACACACTCATGCCATAATGACTGATCAGCAGGAGGCTGCATATGCAGCTAGGCACACACTGGTGGATGGGGACTTGACACCTGGCAGGGACTTGAACAGGAGGTGCATCGGGAGAGTCTCATGGCGCTGGCCTCGGGGTAGGACTCTAAGACTTGGGCAAGACTCTGGGACTCTAGGCCATCCTGCGGCGCACTGGCCCTATGGGGTGCACTCAGGGTAGTCCCATGGTGCAGATGGGGTCCCTGGTCTTGTGCGATTTTTTACACTGGATCATTAGTAATTATATAAGTTGCCTAATGAGAAAGAAAAGTCAAAATGTTCAGATATTAAATGTTCTGCCTTTTATGCTTTTTTTTTTAACATTGGAGATTTTTATTTATATATCGTTTCAAAAACTAACTAGAATATTTCTAATTTTAAGCCTCTTTTCTTGATTTTTTGCCTAAAAGAAACAATGGGCCCCTTCATTCTGTATATCTAGGCCTTTTTCCATTCTTAAATATTTTCTTCTAGTCTATCTTCAATTTTCACCTATTCAAAGGTGGGTTATGAGAAAGCAGAAAGTGAATAACTCATGTTTGTTTTAGGGTTTTTCTGTAATCCTTGCTCACATTTATTGAGGGTTCTCTACATGCCAGTTGTTGTAAGAGAAATTAATTATGTCTTCACAGGGAATGTTAGAAGTGGCTATTAGAAGCAACCACATTTTACAGATCAGAAAGTGGAGGCACAGAGAGGTTCAGTACCTTGCTGCAGGTGCCCAGCCTGAAAGAAGCAGAGCCATGTTTGAGTCTAGATGATTTGACTTGAGTGCACACTCTAATTAAGCATTCACTTGAGAACTTCCAAGTAGTTACCACATGCGATATTGAGCCTTTTATGGGAACACTGCATGTAGAGCCTCTGCTCTCTGTCCCCCCAGATTTTAATCTCTTCTCTTACTTGCTTTTCTAGGGGAGGATGGAGGATATCTTTTTCTCTTCAAGCTCAGAGGGTATAAGGTGAATTTATCATTCACACTGCTGATTCAGCCTTTCAGACCATCAGTTCTGCTTTTATTTGCCTCTAGTGTGGATTTGAAATCTACTAAATCTACTGTTATTTTTGTCTTGACTGAAAATTTGTTTGATCTCACAGCTCAGACATTTATTTTAATTGTATTGCTTATTAATCTCATAATTAGGTTTTATTATAATGTAGGAAGTTGTACTTAGCTATACATGGGATAGCTGGGGATGAACTGAGTAGATTCCTGCTGGAATAACTAGGAATCTCTCTCTGAATGTCAGAAAGCCACATGGCCTTAAAAAAGAGTGAGGGAAGGCTGAAGCTGGTTTTGCTCAGTGGAAAGAGTGTTGGCCTATGGGACTGAAGTGTTCCATTCCAGTCAAGGGCACATGCCCCAGTTGCAGGCTTGATCCCCAGTAGGAGACGTGCAGGAGGCAGCTGATCAATGATTCTCTCTCATCATTGATGTTTCTATCTCTCTATCTCTCTCCATTCTTCTCTGAAATCAATAAAAGTGTTTTTTTAAAAAAAGAGTGAGGAAGGTACATAATATAAAATCTACAAAACACACAACACACACACACACACACAAATTTTACATAACTGCTATCTATAACCATGTTCAGATGCTGTAACCTCCCATCATATTAGATGTGTCCTTGTGTTTCAGTTTCCAGAAGCGGATCTATGAGACCAATATAACCAAGATATCTTTTAAATTATTCCTTATATTTTTGTCAGGATTTTTTAATGTAGTCAAATTAATGTCTAATGGCAAATCGGCCCTGCTGCTTCTATAATTACTGCTGTCGGGATGCTTCCAGCCAGAGAGGAACTGTTTCTGCATTTCCCCTCCTCTGTCTGGCGTGTGTATTTGTCACTGCAGCTGGAACTCATTTATTTTCTAAAGCCGCAGCTAAGCGTGTATGGGATATTTGATCAAAAACAACATTTTAACAAGACCAAAATAGCCAAGGCTAGGGAAAATGGAGTTATATAACAATGTTAGATCTTTTTTTGGAAGCCCCATTGAAAAAGATTAGCCATTTGTGTAGCTCCCAAAACCAAATAATAATTATGGTGGCATTGTTCTGTTGTCCGCATTGTTCAGATCTGGACTGGCAAACCAGAAAGAGAAAAGTGAATTATTCCTCATTATCTTATTTGATTTGGCTCTTTAAATGGTCAATATTGTTAAATTGCCCTTTGGTGGGAAGAAATTAGATTCTATCATAAGCCACTAAAGGTCTCTTTTCATGGATGGGTGTGTTTGTTTTTTTATTTTTATTTATTGATTTAAAGGGAGAGAGATCAATTGGTTGTACACTTATTTATGTATTCATCGGTTGATGTTTGTATGCACCCTGACCAGGGATCCAATCTAAGACCTTGGCACATGAGGACGATACTCTAATCAACTGAGCAACAAGGCCAGGGCCTGGCTGGATGTATTGCTTTTGTTTTAATTCGCAAGGCCCAGATGCTGTACTAAGGAGATAATTATTAATACAATTATTGGTCATTTATGCCATGAACATATCAACGGATCATTCACTCAGAAATTTGCAAGGGACTCTTAAATACTGAAAAACTCCAGGAGCCGAAGTAAATTTGATTTGAGACAATAAGAGTTAAGGTATATATTTCTGACTAATATTTGTGCCAAATGTATTTCTTTTTTACATTTTTATTGATTTCAGAGCGAAAGGGAGAGGGAGAGAGAGAAACGATGAGAAAGAATCATTGGTTACCAGCCTCCTGCAGGCCCCATACTAGGAATCAAGCCAGCAACCCAGGCATATGCCCTGCCTGGAATTGAACCTGTGACCTTCTGGTTCATAGGTCAACACTCAACTACTGAGCCACACCAGCTGGGTATGCCACATATATTTCAATTAAGGTAACTGCCCTTTCTTATGACTTTGTGAAAGACCACCAAATTTCAATATAAGGACACTTTGAATAATAATCCTATAGATTAAGCCCGGAGTTAAGGGGAAAAAAAATACAGTGGTACCTCGAGATACGAGTTTAATTCGTTCTGTAACCTCGAGGCGTGGGAAACTCTGAGATGCTCGAGTTGCGGTAAACTGGGTGGTCGTGTGTAGCCGGCTGTTCCGCGAGATTACTCCTATCTCAAATGTTGCTCGTATTTCAAAGCAAAAATTGCTCGCTCGACGACGACGGCTTGTATCTCAAAATCTCATATGTTAGGGCACTCGTATCTTGAGGTACCACTGTGTGTGTGTGTGTGTGTGTGTGTGTGTGTGTGTGTGTGTGTGTGTATAGTATGAAGTCAGCATTGCTGGGCACTTGAATAAATTTGAGGATTAAAGAAATCTTCCTTGTAACAACTTCCATTATCTTCTAACTAGCATGATTGGATTGGATGAATTAAACATTCTATTGAGACAGCAGTTGGTTTTCTTAGCACTCCCCATTGTCTACTTTGGGGAGTGTTTGTCCCTTGTCCTGGTGGTCCTGATAAGGTGATTGGGCATGAGATTGATCACTCTCCAGCTGGGCCAATCATGTCACTGAATCACTCTGTACTCAACTACTGAGGCCAAGCAAGCCTGTGGCCAACACCAGGACTGAGGCCGGTTTGGTTCCTCCCTGATGCATTTCTGAGTTAGAGATGGTAATCACGAGCTGAATCAATGGCACAAAAGGGACCTAAAGTCATTGGACATGGAGTTGCTGTCACACGGATGGAAAGAGGCAAGGGAGGAAAAGGGCATGGGTAAGAGACCAGATAATTCTTTCTGATGAAATCATTGAGTCCCTGATGCTAGCCACATTCTTAGATGCCTCAAAAGTGAATATATTTTTTTATTATTTAAAAATAATTTTGAATGGTATCAAAATTCCATTGAAATGAATAATGTCACCAATTACTGAGGGAAATCTGACTAATAAAAAATTGTTTGCCTCAGAACTGGAAATAGAGTGTTACTTTTGGCATTGATAATATCTCCCGTGTAGCTGAAATAATTTGTGGGATTTAGTGTTCAATGTCCCTGGCAATATGGAGCTATCCAGCAGAGAAATGCATGCCTACCAGGAGAAATAAGGCTAAGTAATGATGGCAAGGCCTTCTAAACATTAAAGGAGCATCTGTGTATGTGGACAACTGTATCAGCCTGGTGGTAGGTTAGTACATAATAAACTTCCAAATGCTTCAACAGAGGCTGCATGAGGTTGGTATAAAGTAAGTGGTAAATTCACCAACTGAGAAGTAACCAGTGTTAATGTTTAACCAAATACTTGTCACAAAGAAAATCAATAATGCTGACTGAAGGACCTTAGGTGTCTTTACTGAGGTGTCACCTGTGTCCTGGCAACATTGGTGTCCCCATTGTGCAGGAAGTGAGTGTTGTCAGGCCAAGTAATTTTGCCCAGGCCCAGAAGAGAGAGGGTCTCTGGGTCTTACAAATGGACAGCTGGTGTTCTGGGCTGAACTGTGCCCCACCTCCCCCCTAGGTCATAGCTTGAAGCCAGAGCCTCGAGGTGACCATGTGGATACAGCACCTTTGAGGAGGTGGCTGAGCTAAAAGGAGGCCATTTGAGGGCACCCTGATCCCCTTTGACAGGTGTCCTGTGAAAAGAGTGAACGTGGACACAGAGACCGCCGGGAAAATCTTGTGAGGACACAGGAGGAAGGGTAAGGCAGACCTGCTATCACCGTGACCTTGCACTTCTAGGCACTAGAACTGTGAGAAGATGCATTTCTTTGCTGAAGCCCCACCTGTGGCATTGTGTACAGCCGCCCCAGGAGATGACATGTTAGAGGGACACTCCCTCTTTACTGCCCTTCACACACCTGTGTTTTCTCCTTTCTGCTTTTCTTCTTTATGAGTGTGTTTTCTATCACTGAAATATGTTTTATTGTATCCTTAAAAAGGCTATTTTTAAAACAAGCAGAAATAACCCTTATGTTTAACAAGCTTAAGTTCAGTTAATGTGTCCTTATGCCACACAACAGTGCCTTTGTCTAAAAAATCCTAAGAGTCAGTTCAACAATATGTAATGCAATCAGTCATAATAAAAATGGGAAATGAAGTATTCTTATGCTTTGCCCAACTGAAAGGATTCCATATTCTTAGGAAGAGCCTTAACGGTGACTTTTTAGATCAGAATTGGAATAGCTCTGACTGCAACATGGCTCTGTGGCTCCATCAGTTCCATTTTTGATGATTCTTTCTCATCTTCTAAATCTAGTGAGGATGGTAACTTGCACCCTTCCAAAAACATGGCCTCTGTTAGCTGCTTTCAATAAAATTCTTGCCCAGCTGATGTGGCTCAGTGGCTGAGCTTCAACCCATGAATCAGGAAGTCACAGTTCAATTCCCTGTCAGGACACATGCTCAAGTTATACACTCGATCCCCAGTGGTGGGGTGTGCAGGAGGCAGCTGATCCGTGATTCTCTCTCATCACTGATGTTTCTATCTCTCTCTCCCTCTCCCTTCCTCTGCGAAATCCATAAAAGTATATTTTAAAAATAAAAGCAAATAAATAAAGTTATTCTCTGTGCATATATTTTGGGGTCCCAATGTTGAGGGACTAATGGGGTTCAGGAAAGATTTGGATGTGATGGTGAGTCAGGCGGAGGCAAGCTGCTGAGGACAGAGACTCTGGAGCGCAGTGGCTGTGAGTGGTGATGAAGGAAACAGTCTGGGAGATAGGCATCCAGATCCCCAGGCAGAAGAAATAAACTCGGCTCAGAGGAAACAAACCAAGATTGATGTGGCTTTTGATCAAATGTCAAAGTACAGGATACAGAAAATAAGTAATCGAGCCCACAAGCCACTGAAATGTTTCCGTTATTCCCAGCTGACACCGCTAATGACATTTCCTACTTATCATTGGAAAGAAAAGCCATTGGAAAATAAAAGTGATTTTATAAATCACGGTGTCCTTCATCAACCAGCATCTACCCTTGCTGGGCTCCTGCGGTAAAAAATCATGCCAGAGGCACAGAGCTCTCGGGGTTGTGGGGAGACTGAGAGAGGGTTTCTCAGAAAAATTTTCATCCTAATTAGGTGTGACTGCACAGCCCAGCTGCAGACTGAAACTGTTGCTTTCCACAGAGAGGGACTGGGGTTGCTCCCTGATGCATTTCTGTGCAAATGTGCTGGCTCACCTGAGGAAAGGAATGAAGTAATCATAATGATATTTATAAAAATGGCTGCTGCCGTAAAATTGGGAATTATTACTTATCACAGCTCAATCATGTTTCGGTTTACAGAGGACAGCAAGGATCACAGTTTCTGTGCATGGCTCATTGCCTCAGCTCTGGCAAGTGGCAAAGGTGGGATTCTAACTCCTTTGTTTGGCTGGAGCATTGACCTGTCTCTCTCTCATCTTCCCAAACTCATGTTTGCAACCAGTGAGCTCCTCTGTCCTGAGAGAGGTGACAATTTCAGGCATCAACAGCCCATGTGGCTAAGGTGACTCCCTCAGGAATGTCCTATCACAGAGGAAATGCCCTTCAAAAACAGTGCATTTCTAGTTACTTGGACATAGTTTTGGTTCAGAGATACAACGAAAAGGAAAGAAAATCTTCATTATTTTTTACATTGAAAGTTTTCACAGCAGAAAGACAAACAAATGAAAGTCAGGAAGTGTTACTGATGCTTAATTTTGAAAAGCTAAAAGAAGGACCATGGCTAAGCTTCATACTCGACCACCCAGGACTAAGGTGCTCATTTGCATCTCTCCTCTGGTGGTTTGCAAGGCCATTTCCATTTTCACACTATGAAGGGGGTGCTTTTAAGGATGTTATGTAAGCTAGCAGTAAATTAAAAGATAATGCTAGAGAGAAACCAAGATGGCAGCATAGGCAATCACTTAAATTGCTGCCTTGCACAACAATTTCAAAACTACAATTAAAAGACAGAACAGACATCATCCAGAACCATAGGAAAGCTGGCTGAGTGAAAATTCTACAACTAGAAGGAAAGAGAGGGGCTCACAGAGACTCAGAGAAGCTGCAAAAAACTGAGGTACGGAGATGCATGCGTGGAGAGAGCAGGCGGTGGTGTGCCTGGCTGGCTTTCTCTGGTGGGAGGGAGACAGAAACTCCCAACTGCATGGAACTCCTTACCCTATGGCATTGAATCCCAGCTCTGGACAAGACTCATATGGGGTGAGTCTGGACTGTGAAAAGGGAAGAGTGAAAGGAAATTTAGGGGAGCCGTGAAAGGGCAGAAGTCTGGGGCACACAAACCAATGCGTGCAGAGAGGACGGACTGCTGATTGTGCTGCTGGCTCTCTCTGGTGGGCAGGAGACAGAGCCTCTCAACTGTACCATTTCTAACTGCATTGAACCCAATTTCGAGTGAGACCCTGGGGACCCAGACTCATAAGGGTCCCGGAGTGCAAGGGAACCAGAAAGGCAGAGGTCTGGAGGCACCTGCGCATGCACACAGAAAGGGCCACAGCAATTACTGATTACTAAGAGACACTTGAGACCCAGGGGCAGTGTAGGGCGAGCTGACTGGAAGCCAAGGCTGTCTCTGCTCAGCCCTGAGACTCCACCCACCCAATCTGAACAGAGAGGTTTTTGCAGTTTTGCAAGTTTTGCATCATAAGGCTGATTCCAGCACAGAAGTTCTCCCGGCATAGTGAAAATGCAGAAACAAAGGAACAGACCGCAAATGAAAGAAATGGAGAAAAACAAACGACTGGATATAGAGTTCAAAACGAAGGTTTTTCAAGAATTTCCTGGAAAAGATGGATAAATTTAGGACCAACTAAAAATTAAACATACATGGACTGAAATAAAAAATATTATTCAGAGACCTAACACCAGACTAGAGGAAGGCAAGAATCAAGTCAAAAATTTGAAATAAAAAGAATCAGAAAACACTCAACTGGATAAGCAAAAAGAGAAAAGAATCCAAAAATGTGAAGATAATGTAAGGAGCCTCTGGGACAGCTTCAAGCGTATCAACATCAGAATTGTGGGGGTGCCAGAAGAAGAGAGAGAGCAAGATACTGAAAACCTATTTGAAGAAATAATGACTGAAAACTTCCCACATCTGGTGAAAGAAATAGACTTACAAGTCCAGGAAGCACGCAGAACCCCAAACAAAAGGAATCCAAAGAGGACCACACCAGGACACATCATAATTAAAATACCAAGAGCAAAAGACAAAGAGAGAATATTAAAAGCAGCAAGAGAAAAACAGTTAATTACCTACAAGGAGCACCCATATGACTGTCAGCTGATTTCTCAACAGAAACTATGCAGGCCAGATGGGAGTGGCAAGAAATATTCAACGTGATGAATAGCAAAAACCTACAACCAAGAATACTCTATCCAGCAAAGCTAATCATTCAGAATTGAAGGACAGATAAAGACCTTCACAGAGAAGGAAAATCTAAAGGAGTTCATCATATCCAAACCAGTATTATATGAAATGCTGAAAGGTACTCTTTAGGAAGTAAAAGGTAACAATAAAAATCATGAACAACAAATACATATCTATCAACAAGTGAATCTAAAAAGTGAATAAAAATCTGATGAACAGAATAAACTGGTGAATATAATAGAATTGGGAAAGGGTTGTGGGGGGTATAGGGAGAGACTGGACAATAATCATACACCTATAGATGAGGACAATGTGGTGGAGGGTATGGTAGAGAAAGGGATGGGAATGGGTGGAGGGGAGCTATGGGGGGAAAAAAGAGAAACAAATGTAATAATCTGAACAATAAAGATTTATTAAATTAAAAAATAATGCTAGAAAAAAGGAATCAATTTGTTAATCCATATGTCTACATTTATGTCTGTAACTAGATCTATCTATCATCCATCTACCTACCTACCTGCCTGCCCACCTACACACAGGGGTGCATTTTCCAGAAGGAATCGCAGGAAGCTCAGTCAAAACTGCCAATAACTAGCTCCAGACCAAAGCAATCCTTGTCAGAGTCAGAACACTAAAGGCATTTAAGTATCCAAAGCTGAGAAAAGATATAAGATTATTTGCATGGGAGTATTGCTTCCAGAAGGAAGGATGATGTTAAACATCACTGGGGCATCACTTTCTGAAAGCCAGGTTGTCCCCAATGAGTGTGGATGATCCTGCTAATCTGTGCTAGTGTTTTCCATGTGTCTCTTCACTGCCACACAGTAGGGGTATTTTACCTCTGTAAGGGGCCACTCAGGTTTATGTTGCAAGTTGTGCACCTACTAGTAGGTCCAGTAGCTCCCACAGTAACATTGGTAAATGTGCAAAAAAAGTAAACATCTATGTCCATTTGGTTTTCCTAAGGGAGAAATTCAGACTTGAAAGGGAAATTTCAGAGATATTTATTTAAAGTCATCATATTCATTATTTAGAAAACTCTAGTTTTCTTTTTTTTTTCTTCAGTGATTATAATGTCCAGGATTATTTTGCTTAAAGCTTAGTGAAAGGAGTTATACTGAAACATACAGGAGAATGCCACTTAAAGAAATGGCAGTGAAGGGAGAAGTAGTCTGGGGACTGCCATTACATTTATATATGGTGATTCCACTCTTTACATTCCTGGACCACCTCACAAAGCTACAATACATAACACTCTGTGGTGTGTGTAGTGATAGCAAGATATGTGGTGTGTCAGCTCGCAGTGTCCCAGGCACTATTTTACATGCTTTTTCATGAATCTCCACAGAGTAATGTATTTATTCTTCCTGTGATGAGAAAACTGGGGCAGAGAGATGTGAAGAATATAGTACAAAGTGACAGTTGGTGAGCATTGGATCTGGGGTTCCAGCCCTAGGTAGTGTCTGGCCCAGAGGCCAGGCTCTAAGATAGAACAGCCAATGCATGAGGAAATATTTATTTCACACTAGAGGCCTGGTGCACCAAATTTGTGTACTAGGAGGGGAGAGTGTCCCTCAGCCCAGATTGCCAGAGGGTGCTGGCCAGATCTAGAGACCCCACTGGTGCACAATTGGAGGCAGGGAGGAATGCAGGAGGGTAGCCAGCAGAGAGGGACTGTGGGAGGGCTCCAGGGCATGTCTGGCCCATCTCACTCAGTCCCAAGCAACCGGACCCCAGCAGCAAGCTAATCTACCAGTTGGAGCATCTGTCCCCTGGTGATCAGTGCATGTCATAGCAGCTGGTGGACTAGTTGACTGTCTTCCCCTTGGTGGTCAGTGCACGCCACAGTGAGTGGTTCAATGATTTTTAGCATATCATTAGCATACTACTCTTTGATTGGTTGAACAAACGTCTGGACGACCAGATATTTAGTATATTGGGCTTTTATTATATTGGATTATTATCACCTAAAGAGGAATCCTATTGCCCGAAGTGCTAGAAAAATGAAGAATTATTTTTGCCACTGAACTGCTCCATGTGAGTAAATGTTCCCATTACTGTAAGGAATCACATCTTTCCTGATTTTGCCAGTATTCATTAATTAGATTTTTTTAAATGCAGATTCTGGAACAGACTAGAACTGTCTTTGATTTTTTAGCTTTATGTTCCAGGTCATGGATTCCCAGCCTTGGGAGTATGTGAGGTGGCTTCTGCATGCTGATTAGATTATTTCTAAACTATCAGCATCTCTTTGATGACTGTCTGCATTCTTTACTATAGACATGATTTCACATGTTACTTATTCCACTTTCTGTTCACTCTGGGACATTTCCCACTCCTGATTTATTACTCCATATCTCCTGTGGATTCTTAAAGAAGCTTTGCATGCAAGCCTGTAGGTTTTGTATTGGATGCACAGCAAGGGAAAGTCCTCGTGAGAAAATGATTTGTCTTCTTGAGGTTCATCTTCAATGGGATGCTCGTCGCCAGCCCTCGGCCTGGAGATGGCTGGGATCACCAGGGTTGATTTGTAGCTGGAAGGAGGAGCCACCTTCTTCCTGAAACTTTCTCCACCTGGAGGGTCAGATTCATGGTCGCTCCTCATTCCCAGTCTGTCTCTTTCTCTGCTCTGTTCAGAGCCTGTCCTGTCCCCGCTCCATCACCTCCATCCTCCTCACCACCTCTCTGCTCCCAGTGGACTCTTCACTCAGAATCCCGTCTCTAAAATCAGGTCCTTCAGCTAAATTTCAGGCTGATTCCAAGCTGCATCAGCTCCTCCCTGACCTCGAAGACATGGGCCCAGGCCCCACACTGGCTGTCATTTATCAGCTTCGTGGGCTACTTCAGGACCCTCTATCCCTCAGGCTCTTCTGCAAGTAGGTGACCTAATGCTAACACAGGAAAAGAGGGAGAGGATGTCCCACCGAGGACTCTAGCTGTGGCGACTCAGCCACAGATCATAGTGGGGTCCGTCTGAATGGGAGTGGGCATGTCTTCGTCAGCCTTCACCTGGGGGTTGTCCATGCTCACTCTGCAGCCTCTCCACCGCTGCCCTGTGTCACCCCCTGGAGATCCCATGGATTTCCCCAGGTCTCCTCTGGGCGGGCCCAGCAGCTATTCTTCAGGCTTAGAACTGCAGGGATGCAGTCACGGGGCCTTTAGGAGGGCTCCCTAGCATTCCAGCCTCTCCCCTCCTCTCTCCACCCCCAGCTGTCTAGAGTCCCTGAGAAAGGGACACTATCAAAATCCTTCCAATTATTTTTCTGAAATGAGAAAATTGGGCCTTTTCATTTCCCCTAGTTCTAATTTCACAATCCTCAGTGCAGACAATGGGACCCGTCAGTCTGGTTTAAATGGGGAAGGCCCATGGAGCCAAGAGGGGACCCCGGGAACAGTGTCACCAGTCAGTCCACCAATGCCATCCTGCTGCCAGGTTAATGGCATGAGGCTGGCTGCCAGCAGTAAGGCTGCTCTCCACTCAGGAGCCGGGCGTTGGGCCCACACTAAGCTGCCCAGCGCCACCGAGGATGGTCTGGTCAGGGCTACGACAGCCCTCTGCAAATAGCCCCACATCCCAGCCTCTCCTCGCCCACGGTTTCCCTCAGCCTCTCTCCCTACGACTTGGCTTCATGCCCTGAGAGACATGGGGGCAAGGGCCTGAGTGACTACAAGCTGGGACCAGTCAAACGTCCTTCATGGCAGCTGAGCGCTGGAGACCCACACGCATCACGAGTTTCCTCTCTGTGCCCCCACATTAGCTTCACATGGATGCTGGGAAACTCGCCCTCAGGAACCCTGTTTAAATTATCGATTGTTCTACAAACATCCAGTGGCCATCAAGGAGCATGTGTGGGAGAAGGCTCCATGGGGAAAGCTGTTGGGGGAGTGAAGGAGGCTAGTCTTTCTTCTGATTCCTCAGGATGATAGACTTACACGTTGAGAGTAATTTAGGGGCCTCGGCAACGGGGTGTCCCGCTCCCCGTGTGCCCAGACACCCTCGGGGCCAGCGTTCAGTGAAACCGGATCTTATAAGGAGGCGTATTATCTCCACCAGCATGAGACTCAGAAACCGACCTGTGACAGCCATTCTGCCCTTTTGTTTTCTCCCGGGAAATAGACCCTTAGGATAACATAGAGGAGGAGACATGTTTATGCAAAAAAAAAAAAAAAAAAAAAAAAAAAAAGCCTTAACTAATGCATCAACTTCAAAGTGAGAGTGGATCAATTCACCTCCTTGTCTCAGGAGAGCCCGGTGCAGCCAACATTTTCTCAGTCCTCACACATCAATCTGCTCCTGACAAGCAAGTCCCCACCACCTGCCCGCAGGAGCAGCAGTTTCTCTTCAAGAACTGGGACACTTCCATTGTGAGAAAAACCACACGAGGCCAATCTTTGCTTCACTGAGCACTTGGCCTCTTCCTGACCCAGGAGTACAGTGTCTGCAGGCCTGTGACTTTCGGAGACAAATGGAAGTCATGTTTAAAAAAGGAGAGTGTCCTTGGTGCCAGGAAATTCAGGGCTGTGTGTGTGTGTGTGTGTCTAACCTAAGAATTCCTTCATTGTGTCCAGCTGCTTTGACATTTCAGAGGGAAGGTGAAAATGTGGAGGTGCTAGGGGGAGAGATTAACTGGGGAACTTATAGGCATATATGCATAACCCAAGAATACAGACGATAGTGTGGTGAAAAACAAAACAAAAAAAAACCCGAATGGGACATCTGTAATTTTCAATAATAAAGTATTGGTCTCTGTTCCATTGTTGTTGCCCATACACAGGTTATATGTTAGCAGATACGGTGCGAGGGTCAGTGTCTGTGAAGGAAACCCCACTCTGAAGTTTAAAATCTGTTTATTATATTTTATGTATTTGTATTTTTTTAAAAATTTTATCTTTACTGTTGAAAGTATTACAGATGTCCCATTCTTTTTTTTTATTTGTTTTGTTTTTCCCATTGACCCCCTCCTCCACACACCTGCCCCTCCCAAGCCTTCACCACACTATTGTCTGTATCTTTAGGTTATGCATATATGCCTATAAGTTCCCCAGTTAATCTCTCCCCCTAGCACCTCCACATTTTCACCTTCCCTTTAAAATTCATCAGCCTATTCCATGTTTCTACGGGTCTGGATCTTTTTTGTTCAATCAGTTTATTTTGCTCATTAATTTCCACATCTGAATGAGATCATGTGATACTTGTCTTTCTCTGACTGGCTTATTTCACTCAGCACAATACCCTTCAGGTCCCTCCATGCTATCCCAAAGGGTAAGAGATCCTTCTTTTTAAAGCTGCATAGTATTCCACTAGAGGGCTGGTACATGAAATTTGTGCACTCAGGGGGCTCCCTCAGCCAGGCCTGTGCTGCCACAGAGGCGGGAGAGGCTCCCTCCACTACTCCTGCACTTACTAGCTGTGAGCCCGCCTCAGGGTTTCTGGCTGAGTGGTGCTCCCCCTGTGGGAGTACACTGACCACCAGTGGGCAGCTCCTGCATTAAGAGTCTGCCCCCTGGTGGATAGTGCACATCATAGTGACCAGTTGTTTAGCAGTTTGGTAAATTTGCATGTTAGTCTTTTATTATATAGGATTATATAGGGTATTATATAGGATGGTGTAAATGTACCACAGCTTTTTTATCCACTTATCTATTGATGGGCACTCAAGCTGTTTCCAAATCTTAGTTCTTGTAAATTGTGTGGCTATGAACACCAGGGTGCATACATTCTTTCTGACTGGAGCTTTGGGTTTCTTAGAATATATTTCTAGAAGTGGGATCTCTGGGTTCAATTACTATTATATGCTAAAGTTGAAATGGGGTGTGAAGTTTCTCTTAAATGTGTTTCCGAAGCTTAAGAAACTCGAATCTAGTCTACAGTATATCAGATGGTCTAAATCTGGCAAATAGTTTGCAAATTAACAGAAATAAAAACAAAGAAGACAAACTAGGGAAGTAATGAGACAGCAGCGAACACAATACAGTATAGAGTTTGAAGTCTTCTGTGTGAGGCCTTCATAAAGGGATTGCTGGTCTTCAAGGGGCCAGGAGGTGGGGATAAACACTGCAGAGCAGGGGTTTGATTTGGGCCTTGCCTGTCCTTATTTATTTATTTATTTATTCAATATATTTTTATTGATTTCAGAGAGGAAGGGAGAGGGAGAGAGAGAAACATCAATAATGAGAGAGAATCAGTAATCAGCCGCCTACTGCACACCCACCACTGGGGATCAAGCCCACAACTCGAGCATGTGCCCTGATGGGGAATTGAACGATGACTTCCTAGTTCATAGGTCAATTCTCAACCAGTGTGCCATTCCAGCCAGGCCGTTGGCCTTATTTTATTTTATTTTTTATTTATTTTTTAAAAATATATTTTATTGATTTTTTACAGAGAGGAAGGGAGAGGGATAGAATTAGAAACATTGATCAGCTGCATCCTGCACAGTCCCCTCTAGGGATGTGCCCGCAACCAAGGTACATGCCCTTGATTGGAATCGAACCTCGGACCCTTCAGTCCACAGGCTGATACTCTATCCACTGAGCCAAACCGGTCAGGGCCGTTGGCCTTATTTTAAATGCATTGGGAACTGAGAAAGTGAGACAGAATGCAAAGGAGTTCTGCTTGTCACCTTCTGCTCTCTGGCAGATGTCTAATCAGAGGCCCTGGACTGTTGGAAAGGCTATGGAATCAGAGGTCTGTGGTCTCTCCAGAATCAGTGAGAAGTATTGACACACAACCCTGTGTAAGTTTAAGGTGCAGCTTTATGATTTGATGCACACAGCCATGCCTGCATATAGCAGAATTTACAACTGCTTTTGTGATGAGAGCATTGAGTGTGTACTCTCAGCAGCTTTTCAGCACACAGCACAGCATTGTGAGATGTGGTCTCTGTGTTGCACAGTAGATCCCCAGAGCTCATTCATCTGGCAGCTGGGATCGGTGCCCTCTGACCAGCATTTCCCTACTCCCCCACACCCCAGGCATTGTTTTATAAATGCTGCTCAAATAGTCCTGTTGGCCTTGGAAAAATTGATTAAGTCCTGAACCATATACTGTTTCCTCTTAAAATGTTACATTTGACTTCCTTCTTTGTTAAATTAAGTCTGTGTTATTAATATACTAGAGGCGTGGGGTCAAACTCCCAGTCGAGGGGGCAATTTGCATATTAGCCTTTTATTATATAGGATATGTGTATATTAGTGGTTTTCAACCAGTGTGTCACAAGAATTGTTAAAACATGCAATACCTGATATTTAGGCAGGGGCACTGACTTCTTTTCCCTTAGACTGTCACATAAAAAGGTACAGCAGCTAACATAATAGCCATCAGATAGGAATGAATCAAAATTATACCTATATGCTCGGCTGGCATGGCTCAGTGGTTGAGCATCCATCTAGGAACCAGGAGGTCACGGTCTGATTCCCAGTCAGGGTACATGCCCAGGTTGTGGACTCCATACCCAGTGGGGGGCATGCCAGAGGCAGCCAATCAGTGATTCTCTGTCATCTATCTCCGATGCTTCTATCTATCTTTCCCTCTCCCTTTCTGAAATCAATAAAAAAATATATTTTAAAAAATAAAAATTAAAAACTATACCTATATTTTTCTGTCAATTTAGCAAAGAAATATGTTTTTGTGTGCTGCATTTCAGCTATTAGTTTATGTGTGCATGAGGTGAAAAAGTTGTTAAACCACAAATGTATGTATGTAGACATATATAATAACTTATCACTTTAAACATTTATTCTCTCTAGTTGTGTTCTATTTATCATCCTTAATATGTTGTCTTTTTAATACTATCTGGTCTAATTTGATCCTTGAAACATGAGTAAAATTAGAATTAGTGTCACCTTTTAAGTTAAGAAATGAAGTCACGAGAGTTTAATAATTTCCTTAAGTTTACACTTGCTAATACTTGCTATTCGTGTATAGTTCTGCCTACTTTTAAAATCTGTGCCTTTCATCTCTATATGATAATGCATATACTGCCTCTGAGTATTTTTTCTATTATATTGGCATATCCATCTCCGTATTTTAAAACATTTTCTGTTTGTTATAATGCAATAAACATTGAGCAGAAGAATGCGAGGTTCAATGGGAATAGCCCAGACCCTTAGCAAGGGTTCTTGCTTAGCCTGGTCTACTTCTTGTGCATCCTACCAAGTCTTGGAATTCTGATGATTTCTAATTACTACGCCTGTCTGACTCCTTGAACCTCATAGGCCGAACTCTGAGAAAACCACTTCACCAAAGGAGAGGGACAGACCATCTTTGCCCTCCCTACTGACTGTTGTTGGTCCTTCTTTGTCTCTGTGTTTGGGGTTTTCCAATGTGCTTTCGTATTCTGTTTCCAGGTTACAAAGACAATACCAGGATTCATCACTAGTTATGATTGTCTTTAAATTATACTGCTTTGGCCAATTTATCTTGATTTATTGACAATGATGTCAAGTTCTTGCTATTACAATTTGTCATTCATGATTTTTGGCTTAATCCTCATAGAAAATGTCTTCAAGTTTAAATGCTCTTCTACAGTGAGGTTTATTGAGCTTACAGATTGCACATAAGCAATTATTGTCACACTTTACATTTTGTGCAGGTATTGAGTTATTAGATGGCTGATTTACAATGAGCACTCCATCTCCCTTACATTTTTTATGTTTTCCAAAAGGTCTTTGCTTATAGCATTACTTTGCAACTATAACCACATTTATTATGCCAATTCTCTCGATTTCATAACATCATATGAAAGTGATTATCATTGTTCAAGATAAATTATGATTATTTATTCTTTTACCAATGCAAATCCTCAATTATTTTCCACTGTTGGAAACAAAAAGAGAAGGACTTGTTTTGAAACCCTTATTGCTACCAGTGGAGGCATTCAGTAACATGTCCCTGAAACAGTCAACTTTTAATCACTTTCGCAGAACACATTATTCCACAATTACAGTGTCAGCTTTTATAGACTTTGTATCCACATAGATAAAAAGAAATAAATATTTTAAATACTCCACAGATGAACAACATTAGAAAATTAAGTCCATAGAGATTTCATGTATTAGCACTACATGAAATATGATGCCCATTGAATAAACAGTGGAGACATTTGATAACATTGGACTTAGGCCAGAGCAAGCCTTCTAGCCTTCAGCCTTAAGCAATTCTTACTGGGTTCACAGTCTGCAAATTACGCTTTGGTTCCATGTGAAAGGATATCTCTGGGTTTTTAAGACTACCTTAAAGTCCATGAGGATCTTTATTTTGGAGAGTCTCCATCTCTTTTCTTAATTTTTTAAAAAATATATATTTTTATTGATTTCAGACAGGAAGGGAGTGGGAGAGAGAGAAACATCAATGATGAGAATCATGGATCAGCTGCCTCCTGAACGCCCCCCACTGGGGATCGAGCCTGCAATCCAGGCATGTGCTCTTGACCAGAATCAAACCTGGGACCCTTCAATCCACAGGCTGACACTCTAGCCACTGAGCCACACCAGCTAGGGCTGGAGTCTCTGCCTCTTATAACATCCACTGCATTTGAGGTGGACTCCAGGAGACCTGTTTTATTTCCTTTCCTCTTACCCACAGCCTCGCAGAGGAATGAAAAGAGATGCTCTCTGCACAGAAGTGCTCAGCAGCCTGTGTGAGCCATGGGCAGTGTGGCACTGAGCCTCCTGCTGGTCATTTCTGTGTTGAGTGAAGTAAGGCAGCTGTGCCGCCAGCTGCTTCAATGGTGCTGGGCCATGAGCTGTGGCAAAGCTTCGTGCCCTGAGCTAATAACTAACATGCATAACCAATGTGATCTTGTAGTGAATTCTTACACTAATGCCAAGTGTTTCTTGCATGTGTGTATCAGCAATTGGAGACCTTTTCATTCCCCATTTCATATGTAGGAGTTAGTCACAAGCAAGAGTGATTGTTTTTTTCATGTCATTCAAATGCAATTTCTAAAAATTAGTTTATGGATTAACTGGGTTTGATATTAAGTATAGTCTCCTTAACTTTCAAATCTTCAGAAATGCAGATATTTATCTAAATGCTACCTAGATTTTAGTAATATAATCTTTTGATATAGAGCCCTAAGACAAGAATTCCTCACTTTTGGATTAGAAAGATAAAATTCCCAACCCAGATCTCCCCACAGTTAAAACCACGTGCCATATATTCATGAAATAAAAGAGAAGAGGGTTGAATTTGAATAAAATTTCAAGGTAAAGAAAATTCAAATTTAAATTTTTTTCTCCTTGTAATGACATACAGTGGTACCTCAAGATACGAATTTAATTCATTCCATAACCTTGAGGCATGGGAAACTCTGAGACGCTAGAGTTGCAGTAAACTGGTGGGTCGTGTCCAGCCAGCCGATCTGCGCTATTACTCTATCTCAAATGTTGCTCGTATTTCAAAGCAAAAATTGCTCGCTCAACGGCTCATATCTCAAAAATCTCGTATGTTAGGGCACTTGTATCTCGAGGTACCACTGTAATTTGAATGGAAATAATTTATCCTGACTGCAGTGTTTCTGGTATATATTTCTATGTGGATTTCACTTCTTATTCAGAGAACCAGGGACAATAGACTGAATGAAAGAATCTGTAAGAATGTGTAGTGAATTAATTATTAAGTGAATTTAAATAGTGAATTCATGAAGTTATAGTGAATGCCATTATTTTACTGAATATAAGACATAGTGAATTTATAAGAAGTGCAGCAGCTCAGCTACTGTGTTAGTTCCCCATGGGTTTACCTTCTGAAGCTTTGCTCAAATTATCCACCTTGCTTTTCTGGGTGATGAAATACAGAGCTTAGTCCTATCAATGATCCTATCTAATAAAACAGTAATATGCAAATTAACTATCACTTTGTCACAAAGTTGATGGCACCCATAGCCACAAGATGGTGGTGCCCAGTCCTCTCAGCACAGCTGGAGTGTCTGGGCTTGTCAGCCATGCCGGAGGTTGCAGGAACCAAGTGGCGAGGTTGGATCCGCCACCAGCAGGGGTGGATCCAGCCTCACCATTCTGCCACTGCTGAGTGTCCAAGCCTGTCACTGACAGAGCCTGGACAGCAGGGCACGGGGGCTTCATCACAGGGCATGGGGGCTTCCTTAGCATGTCAGCAGCAGGAACGCCCCCAGACATAGTAGACAGAGTCTAGACAGCAGGGTTTGGGGGCTTCATTCGCACCATGGCAGCTAAGCCCTCGGGCCAGCAGATAGAGAGTGCACATCAGGGTATGGGGGCTTCGTCTTCATGGCTGTGATGAAGCCCCCAAGCCCCACAGAGAGCAGAGAACCATGGGGAGTGGACCTGAGCCATCCGTAGCACATCCCCTGACAGCTCCTGGATTGGAGAGGGTGCAGGTTGGGCTGAGGGACCCCCTTGCATGAATTTTATGCACCGGGCCTCTAGTGTTTTAATAAGTTGAAATGACCAGCATGCTAACGATCATCAAGTAATTCCAACAACCTCAGAAATCCAAATTCAAGTTGACATATATTGGGTGCAAGGGTTGGCTACCAGCTTAAAATGAAGCATAAAACATGCTTGGTTCTTACAAATGCATCTGAGCTCATTGAGTGGATATAGGCCAGGAGGTGGAGGGAGGCACTTTCAATACCAATGATACCCAGTTTGCAGAATAGCATCCGAGATCCCCGGTTGTATTGGCTCTCTTCTTGCCCTCATCACCAGACACCAAAAGGGAGAATGTGGTTTATTATGTATTGACAATTCAACCAAAACCCAGGGCAATAAACATTTAATATGCTCCTTTTAAAATATAGCAATGGTCCATTTTCTTCTCGTTTGACGGAAAGCCATCTGAAAAGCAAACTTGCTCTCATGAGTGATGGGGTCACAAAACTAATGAAACACTTGGAGCCTTCACACGTGCTCCTCCTGTCATCGGTGACAATGCTGTGTCACCATGGCCGGCGATTGCTATTCTCCTTCAGACGAGACACAAAGCCCTCAGCACAGAGCAGGCTTGGAAAGGAACCAGAAATGGTGTCCGGCGTGCCAGACAGTGGCAGGAAACCACACACACCACTGCGAATCCGGGCTTTGTCGGGGATGGCGTGAAAGAAACCAGCAAAGCAGAAAGGCAGAGGGGAATGTGGAATCCCAAGGGAATCACATTCATCAAAGCAACTTTCGCGGATAGTTCTGTCACCGCTGCTCCTGCAAACAAAGGATGACAAATGAGTTTGCCCCTTTAGCTGTGGAGCCCAAGGAAGTTTGCGCCTCAGGGTGGTGATGTCATTACTGCAATGGTCTTTCGGCAGCCAGGGCAAACCTGGCGCCGATTTAAAAGGTGGTCCTAGCAGGCACAGATTTTGAAGGGCTCGCTGTTTTATAAAAATGCAATGCATGCCAGGCCTTTTCATGATGAAAAAGAAAACCTGCCTTTTATTTTCCCTTCTGCGTTTAGCTGTACTTAAATATCAGAACTGGTAGTAAACACACGCTTTACTTCAACTTTGATTATGTGAACACACTTATCAGAAATATAGTGAAATTCCTTTATTTTTCACATTGAAATCTCAATGGAACCAGGAAACCTGAGGGACTAAGACCAGAGCATTGACTGTGTGTGTGTGCGTGTGCGTGTGCGTGTGTGTGTGTGTGTGTGTGTGTGTCCAGCCTCTGACATACACTAGGAATGCTGAGTCTTATATGTCAGCAAGTGAAATCATCGGGCAGCTGTTTGGGGTGGGGTAAGGGGCCCTAAAGAGTTTGCCAGTTCTTTCAGAAAAAAATAATGACCTATTTTCAATCTATTTCATGTGGGCACTTTGAGGTGTTCCAGGGGAGAATGCCCACAGGGATGGAGTGGCAGGAGTGGCGGGGACAGGACTGGAGGGGACGGGAGTGGCAGAGTCTGAGCAGTCAAGAACCAGGAAATAAACCAAGTGCACATCTTTGCTCTCCTCTAAGATCCGATGTGGTGCAGGATGAAGGAGTCAAACAACACCCAGGGCAGGGTAGCAGGCTCCCCCTCGCCCAACAGATACCCTATGTCTCTCCACGCACAGCCTGGCTCCTGAGACCTGGTTCCCGTGCCTTTTCCCCCAGCACTGGAACGGAAAGACTGGAAGGGAGCACGTCTCCTTCTTTAAGGACAGGATCCAGGAATTGGACCTTTCACCTCTACTGGGGCCTAGGCAGAAGTAGGGCTGCATGCAGCTGCAGGACATGGTAAAGCAGAGGGTTGCAGGCTGGGCCTCAGCCCCCAACAGCAGCTCTGTCCTGAAGGAGGGAGATGTGTGGGGAGGGACTCCTTCAGCATCTGCCCTTGGCCTCCTGCTGACTGCCACAAACTACAGCTATTGAGACTTTTCCTATAATGAAAGCTGAAAGGCATTTCTACGAACCTTTCACGAGGAGCTTGCAGTAGTTGGCTCAAGCTGTGTAACAAAATGCCACAATGCAGCTTGAAAAAAACCAGGAAATGTCTTTTCTCACAGTTTTGAAGATAGGAAGTTAAGCTCAGGGTGAGTTGGGTGTGTGGGGTGAGGGGCATGCCCCACTGGGCCAGCAGGACCCTCTTTCTGTGTCCCCAAAGGGCCTCTCCTCGGTGGAGAGGGGAGAGTGCTGGAGTTACTTCTCACAAGGACTACAGTCCTACTGGGTCGGGGTCCCCACCCTCCTGCCCTCATTTAACCTTAAAGACCCCTGTTTCCAAGGACATGCACAGTGGGGCGAGGGCTTCCACGTGAATGTGAGGGAGGCAGGAACACTCAGTCATAACACAGGTTATTAAAAAGATATACATTTTTTGTGGTAAAACTGGTTAAAATGGGGTGAATCATTCATCTCTTTGTTGCTGAACTGGAGTTGAACTACAGAGCACCAAGGTGGCTTTGCCTGCCAACCACCTACAACCGCACGAGGAATCTACAGTCGGCAATGTCACTTCTTTGTTCCTGTACTTTAATCACCTCATGCACGTTTCATGTCATCATTTTGTCAGCTTCCTGTGATTAATCCTAGTGTCACAGATTGCAAGAAATAAATATTTGAAAAAGTCCATGGAGCTGATGATACATCTTCAAGACGTGTGGCTGACCATATGATTGAGTCCCTATGATTGCGTGTGGCTGGGCACAAAGGAAGTGTGTGAATGAAGTTCCTTTCAGTTTCTGCTTACTGGAAACAGTACTTTCTGAGAGAGGGAAGAAGAAGAAACAAATAAAAGTAAACTTTGCCAGGATCAGAGAGTGTGGCTGAATTTCCATCTCATTCCTGCACTCATGACCCAGAGCAGTGGAGGAGCGGGGGAGCAGGAGACAGTTGATCAATGACCCAGAACAGATCGCTTCTTCATTACAGTAGAACACATTCCTCAGTAAGCCTATAGAGTCAGGACTGTGCTGTACCATAAACAATAGCTCTGAACTGTCTTGGAATTGGACTTTCCCCTGGCAGGATGATGGGGAGAGGAGATTCGCTGAGCTGGTTGCTGTCTGGCGGTTACCGATGATGGGAGGGTCTGCCCACAGCACCTGGTGAAGCTCAGCTAACACACACACTTAGGCCTCTGTCTCCAGCAAAGGGCTTTTTCTTTTTTTTAAATATAGTTTTGTTGATTTCAGACAGGAAGGGAGAGGGGGAGAGCAATGATGAGAGAGAATCATTGGTCAGCTACCCTCTGCATGCCCCCTACTGAGGATCAAGCCTGCAACCCGGGCATGTCCCCTGATTGGAAATTGAACCATGACTTTCTGGTTCATAGGTCAACTCTCAACCACTGAGCCCATGCCAGCAAGTTCTTTAATTTCTCTGAACCTCTGGGAGTTCCCAACAAAATCTGGGGTCATTGTGACCAGGAATTTCTGGGAGGATCAGTGTAGTAAAAAGTAAGCACTTACCGAGGGTGCTGAGCCTGAGTCCTGCCTGCTGCTCTCCCTCCTTATTAGTTTGTTTGTTTGTTGCTTTCACTGTCCAATCACCTCCTAGGATGCTCTCACTGCCTTTGATTTCCCTCCTGTCCAAACTGGCAGGGTTCTTTCCAGCCTTGTGGGGTGGAGGAAGAATTAATGTGTAAATAACAAAAGAACAAGACTATTGCCATGCTTTGCTGGGGTTGATGTTTGAAAGCGTGTCAATAAGGCAGGGTTTTTAAGCAAAAGCAGAGGAATTCCAGGGCAGCAATGACCTGTGAGGGGCATCAAGAAGGTCCCAGGACACCAGGTCTGGCTGTCGTCCTGTGGCCGCTGATTCCCCTGCACTATCAGCATCTCCGTGTTTGTTTTGTGGGGACCAAAGCTCATCAGGAATCATTCTAATCCTCCCAGCACAAGGACGGATGTCACTCCCTCCAAATTTCAGCAATCCATGTAGTGTACACAGTACCTAGCGTGATGTGATTCTGACAACATTTTAGAGTAAAAATGCCAATTGTTTTATATAGACCATTTAGAAAACTTTTTTATTTGAACATCCTCATGCAAAAGCAACATTTTAAAATAATTTACTCTCCTAAAATTATAGCCTTTGTATTTCTTGCCTGTTATGTCATAAAGAAATTTTAAAGTTATAGTTATAGGAAACAGCCCCAGTGTCCATAGGTAGATGAGTGGATAAAAAAGCTGTGGTACATACCATGGAATACTATGTAGCAGTAAAAAGGAGGAATCTCTTACCCTTTGGGACAGCATGGAGGGACCTGGAGAGTATCATGCTGAGTGAAATAAGCCAGTCAGAGAAAGACAAGTATCACATGACCTCACTCATACGTGGAATCTAATGAATAAAATTAACTGATGAACGGAGTGGATCCAGATACTCAAAACATGGAACAGAGTGCAGAACCTTAGAGAGAAGGTGGGATGTATGTATGTATGAGGTAAAAATAATAATTCTATCTAATAAAAGAGTAATATGCAAATTGACCACCACTCCAACACATAAGATGGCTTCCCCCATGTGCTCAAAGATGGCTGCTCCCATGTGGACACAAGATGGACACCACAAGATGGCCAGCAGGGAAGGGCAGTTGGGAAGGATCGGGCCTGAAGGGAGGGCAGTTAGGGGTGACCAGGCCAGCAGAGGAGGGAAGTTGGGGGCAAACAGGCTGGCAGGGGAGCAGTTAGGCATCAATCAGGCTGGCAGGGGAGGGCTAGGGGGTGATCAAGCTGGCAGACAGAAGCGGTTAGGGGCAATCAGGAAGGCAGGCAGGTGAGCAATTGGGAGCCAGCAGTCTTGGAATGTGAGAGGAATGTCGGACTGCTCGTATAGGCCTGATCTCGGTAGGGTCCCAGGAGAGGGTCGGGGTCAAGCTGGGCTGAGGGACACATAACACCCTCTGCACGAATTTCATTCACCGGGCCTTTAGTAACAACAACAACAACAACAACAACAACAACAAATAAAGGTGTAGTTACATTACAGATGTCTTTTTAATAAATCTGAGATTTTTATCCCAAACATATTAAATAAATCAAAATATCTACAATATTGGAAAGAGGAAAAAACAGAAGCACTTTCTATATAGAAAATTTCTCTAAGTTTCAAAAAGTATTTTCTGAAAGTTTATAAAAATCAATCATAAAATGAAATATTTTTACAATGTTTAAGTAAATAACTTAAGCATCACAAGGCTTACAAATACATTGTATTGTTCCAACGATAGTTCTCATGTTCTAAGTTGCGTGAAATCAGTTTTTTAAGATGGTCACTGCTGACGAATCCCTGTTTTTTTTTGCAGCAAGTAAAATGTGGAGGTGGGAGGGATGAGAGGAGATTGTGAGACAGTGGATGGTCATTGAGCACCAATGGACAGCCAGTCCTTTTACCTCCCAGCAAGGACTCCTGGAGAGCAGACTAGGAATGCTGAGAAAGACATGATACACGAGTGAATAAGATAGGGTACAGATGAAGACAGTAAATCACTGAAGATCAAGTTCCTACTCTCTAGCACCTCTTCCTGTTATAGAAAGAGGGGGCAAGCATGGAGCTACAATGTTGGAAACAGAAGTTACCCCATGAGAACGGTACTCAGGATTGTTACATATCAAGGGAATGTCAATCAAAAGCACCGTGCGAGACCCTGCCACACCTTCTAAATGTTGTGACTTAAAAACAGACATCAAGTGTTGGTAGGGAGAAGACCCCCAGTGACTCCCACTGGGAACTGGGGGGCAGGGGTGAGATGCCCTTACCTGTGCATTCCAGAAGCAACTGGGAAGGGTGTTAGAAGCTGAGAGAACCAGTTTTATTCATTTACTGCTCATTTGAACTACGACATGGTAACTACATATTTGTTCCTTCTTGGCCCTAAGAATTGGTTTCCTAGTTGCCCTCATCTTATTGCTGGGATAAAATCCTTAGCTAAGAAGACTTGCTCCTCAAATATGTTTTATGGAATTCAGATGGTGACATTACGTGTCCCTGATATCCCTGGACATTACTAAAATTTTCCATGAATACAAATTGCCGACAGTTAGTGAACAGTCTCATTCGAAGCCTTCTGGAGATGGAGCAAGTTCCACAACCTTCGGGTTAAGATGGGAGGAATTGGCCAGCCTTGATCACTCTGAGACCTGAACAATTCTGTTCCCTGTCTTTCCCCCAGGACTCGGAGGTAGGGGTGCCTGCATAAGGAGGCAGAGAGAGGTGCTGGGTGGAGGTCCCCCAGATGCCCTAAATGTTTTCCACATGCACCTGTCAGGCTTGAATCTAATGGACTGCGGTTGCATGGCTAGGTTTTCATGGAACCTACTTACATATATTTTTGCTGCTAATGGCATCTGTTATGGAATTAGTTTCGTGCAATAATTTGATTGACTGAAATGGGCATCTTTTTGTTAATTTACTCTGAATGGAGGACTGGATTTGCAACCTCCAGTCCATCCCTGTTGGAACCAATCAGTAACTGCCTGTTACTGAAGTTAGAGTTGCCTGGCCTTGAGAACTCCAGGCAGTCGCCCCATGGAGACTGCTCCCCAGTCATTTAGCCAGACTTCCGCCCTCCGAGCTCCAGGGCTTGGTGATGGGCACCCTGCATATTGGTCCTTCTTCCTGGTTGACAATTCCTGTCCATCCCAGAGAGGATGGCCTCTGCGCCGAGCTGTGGACACGCGGTTCTGACTAATGTTCTCCTGTGTTAAATATATCTTCTCATTATCACTCTGCTTCTGTTCCTCTCAAAGAAAAGCTATCAATGTAACTATTTATATATTCCAGAAATGCCCACAATAAGGTATCCAATGCTTAGTATTATGTTGCAGTAGAATGGAATTCTCTAAAATTAGCAGAAAATGAAATCGGCATTAACACGGTTCAAGTTCTTTCAATTTCGAAAACAAAGAATCAGATCTGTGTTTAGGAATTTGCATGATCAAATCACCCTAAGTTATAATGACTTGGAAATTGTAAACCAAAGCATTTATCTGTCAACACATCTTTGCCCATTTTGAAGCACCTAGTTCTGCTCTGGTCATGGTTTCCAGTACAGGGGAGCCGTGTGATACCACAAACTCAGCTTCTAACCATTGTTCTTGGTCACAGGGACATGCAGGGAATGGGAGTCGTGGGCAGGCCGGTCACACACTAGTAATCTGTCTGTCTCATGATCCTTGTGGTCATGCACTTTGATGCTTTTTCTAGAAAAATATTTTCCTTTCCCAATTCTGTCCCTTAGGCCTGACTCCACAGCCTCATATTTGCAGAAATGATTTCTGCTGGAAAAGAAATCTAAGTAAAGCATTTATCACCTTTTCTTTTTTCCAACAGGCTCCAGTAACAAATAAGTCCTATGGCCCATCACGCAGGGGACAGCTGGGAGGCGAAGCTGTGGAGTCATTTATTTTAGCTGCAAACTTGGGAGGAAAGCCCCCGTTGGGCTGCAGGCCCAGGGCCTTTCAGCAATGATGGCATCCCCAGCTACTGGGGCCATCCACCAGTCTGTCCAGAGCCGAAAGAATGCTCTTTCGTGACCCTTACTACAGCCATTCACTCAGGCCTGGGGAGACACAACACTTCGCATTGTATGTAAAACACACTTTGGTGGGTTTTGCAAGATCAAGTTAATGTTGCATTTAATATCGGATTTCATCCTAATCTTATGAGAGAAGGAGACCTGTTGGCCCGCACTCAGAAAGACAGCAAGCCCAAGAAGAATAGTTCACATGATACAAACACTGTAAACTTTACGGAGAGTTTCAACTCATGTTTACAAAATCAGAAACTGAGTGCCACACTTGTGTGCCTCTGTCGGGTCCTGTGATTACTTCAGAAATAAAGGTAAGTGCTCAGATGGCTGCTCCAGGGACGCAGAACCCTAGCCACCCCTGTTTATCCTTCTCCTGTAAGATAATCCTCGCAATTCAGAGCACAAGCTTAGGCAGGCTGCACTTCCTTGCCAAGCACATGATTCCACATAATTGTTCAATCAGCATTCAAATCCAATAATCCCTCATTTTCTTACTTATTTTGGAGTTTGGTTTAGAAATTGCTCCTCTTTTTTATGGAGAGAAAAAAAAAACACACCTTTTCTATTCTTTGAAAAGATGTATGAATACTCTATTGAATATAAGCCTGGCTTTTTACCCAGAGAGATGTATACCAGAATATACCGTATGTTGAAAGTATAATGCATGTCAAAAGCATGATTGTTTGCAAAAGAGTGATAAGAAATCATGCTAAGATTCAGAAGAGAACATTGTCACTGAGGGTGCTCATGGTTAAAAGGATTCATCCCAGGGAAGACATGGAACTGGAGTGGGAAGGAGTAGAATTGGTGTGAATGGGTGAATGTGGCACCAGGTGGAGAGAATCATTGTTCTGTTTGTGGTCATTTCAGTGGCTTAGCAGGAGGGAAGTGGCAGTGCAAAGCTGGTACTCTTGATGGCTTTCAGAGGCCAAAAGTCCTTTCATGTTATGGCTCTGACATCCTGTAGAAGCCCATCAGTATTTGAAGTAAGGCAGAAGGAAAAATAAGTCAACCAAAGAATCACACACTCTTCTTGAGAGCCTCAAAGTAGACATGACACAGGCAACTTCTGCTGATAGCCCATGAATGCAACCAGGCACCCAGCCTCGCCCATTGCTTGGCCACGTTAGCTCTGCTGACACCCACCTTCCAGGCACAGGAGCACAGGGCACGTGTGTGGACAGAAGCCACTAGCTGTTGGTGTTCTGTGGGTCTCTGCTTGGGGTTCTCTCTTCATTTCAATCTGAGTGCTCTTCCCTTAGGAACTGCATCCACACACAGAGATTCGTTAAGCCCTAAATGGTACCTATGTGTTCCTTTTAGCTCAAAATTTCCTGGAGATCAAGGTCCACAGATCTACCACTTGTTGAAGTTGCCTCTCCACTGTGCACCCATAAGACGTCTAAAATCCAGCTTGTACAAGTGGAAACCCCCAGCTTCTTCAAAGTGTGTTCTCATCATTGTCTCCTGCCCTGAAGAATGGCTAAATATTTTGCCAGTTGCTTAACCTTAAGGTACAGGGGTGGGCAAAAGTAGGTTTGTAGTTGTGAGAATATGAAACAGAGTTTATTCTTCTATTATTTATTTAGTAATCATTGCATTATGTATTATTTATTATTAATTTCCTTTTGCCCACCCCTATATATGAGACTCCTCTCAATCATTAACTCTCATGTCCATTTTGTTTCATTCTTCCCCTCATCCCTATTTCTTCATTTCCTCCTAGAATTAAGCACGAACAATCTACGAGTTCTACAATATCATCCCATATGCCCTTCTACTCATCCATCATCATTTTTGCAAGGTGATATATCCCAAATAGATATACACATGATCTTATTAATCCCTGTTGAGCTGGCTATGGATGAATGTGTGCGTGTGCATGTGAGAGAGAGAAAGAGAAAAAGAAACTATTAGAATTATATAATGAAAAAAGAGAAAGAATATAAGTAAATATTTACTAAACTATAGGCCTGGTACATGAAATTTATGCACAGGAGCGTATGTCCCTCAGCCCACTCTGAGCCCTCTCCAATATGGGACCCCTCGATGGATGTCCTACAGCCCATTTAGGCCCAATCCAGGTACAATCATGCCTAAATGGGCAGTCAGGCATCCCTCTCATAATCCAGGACTGCTGGCTCCCAACTGCTTGCCTGCCTGCCTTCCTAATTTCCCCTAACCACTTCTGCCTGCCAACCTGATCATCCCTTAACCACTTCCCTGCCAGCCTTATTGATGCCTAATTGCTCCTCTGCCAGCCTGTTTGGGCCCAACTTCCCTCCTCTGCTGGCCTGGTCACCCCTAACTGCCCTCCTCTGCAGGCTTGATGGCCCCCAACTGCCCTCCCTTGCAGACCTGGTCTCTCCCAAGTGCCCTCCCTGCTGACCATCTTGTGGTGTCCATCTTGTGTCCACATGGGGGCAGTTATCTTTGACCACATGGGGGCAGCCATCTTGTGTGTTGGAGTGATGGTCAATTTGCATATTATTCATTTATTAGATAGGATGGAGGCCTGGTGCACGGGTGAGGGCTAAATGGTTTGCCCTGAAGGGTATCCTAGATCAGGGTGGGGGTTCCCTTGGGACATGGAGCCACCTGGGTGAGGGGCCTGTGGTGGTTTGCAGGCTGGCCATGCTTCCTGGTAACCCAAGCACAGGCCTTGGTATCTGGAATTTATTTATCTTCTATAATTGAAACTTTGAGTCTTGAGTGGAGTTCAGGGACAGCCAGGACAGGTGGAAAGCTTTGCTTCCTCCATTGCTGGGGAAACCCAAGCCTCCTGCTCTCTCTGTGGCCACAGCCACCTGGTTGGGTTAATTTGCATATTCACTCCTGATTGGCTGGTGGGCATGGCTTATGGGTATAGTGGAAGTATGGTTGATTCGCATGTTACTCTTTTATTAGATAGGATACCAACTCAGTGTTCAGTATTATATTGTATGATTGAAATATAAGAGATTTTAATTAAAATAAATAATTTGGACTTTCTTCCAACCAATGGGAAAACTTAAATATTTTTTTAAAATATGGTTTTATTGATTTTTGAGAGAAAGAAAGGAAGAGGGAGAGTTGAAACATCCATAAGAGAGAAACATTAATCAGCTGCCTCTGCATGCCCCCTACTGGAGTCAAGCCCACACCAGGCATATGCCCTGACCAGGTATCCAACCAGTAACCTCTTGGTGCATGGGAAAGCACTCAACCAATGGAGCCACACCATCAGGCCTTAAATTTTTCTTGAAAGTTCTTAAATATTACATGGGAGTAACAATTATAGTTTTAATAACACTAACTAGTGATAGTGTGTTAGGTGAACTCAAGAAAGGTGTGAAAGGAATGAGACTGGTAAAAAGTTAATAATTTAATACTGATATTAATTGAATCAGAATTATTTTGTAGTTTTTTTTTATTAATAAATGACTATATTTTATCCAGTATACATTTTGCCCATCTTAAAAAAACAAACTTTTTTTTTTATTGATTTCAGAGAGGAAGGGAGAGGGAGAGAGAGATGGAAACATCCATGAGAGTAAAACATGGATTGGTTGCCTCCTGCACACCCCACACTAGGCATTGAGCCAGTAACCTGGGTATGTGCCCTGACCAGCAATTGAACCATGACCCCCTGGTTCATAGGTCGATGTTCAACCACTGAGCCACACCAGCCAGGTGCCTAAGTCTTTTAACACTAATTTGCATGTGTGACTTCATGTCACTTCAGGGTAGTGTTGGTGGGATGTGCTGGTGTTGGTCTCTGAGCCTGTCTGCAGTGGTGCAAACAGTGATGGCGCAATGATGTGATTGGCCCATGTGAGCAAGTGAGTCTTGGAGGTGGTGAAGTGGTATACGCCTATACTGGGGAGGGAAATAATGGAACAGGAACAATAAAGTAAAAATATAAGAAGAACCATTTTTAAAGTACTCCTAATTTCAATAAATCTATGATATTTAAATACCACATCTTAAAGTTCTGAAAAGATGATTGGCATTTAATATTGAATTGTTAATATTTCGAATTGTTCCTACTGTTTTGGTCTGATGAACTTAAAGGTCAAAAAGATAAAGATTAACACGTTCAAATGCAAAGCCAGAAGCCAGTGTCTAACAAATTATAAAAGTCTATGTCGCTAATAAAGAATAGAGCCAAGATTGATATTATGGGGAAAGGGTTATAGAACCTTACCTATAGCTGACTGCTTACTTTTCTTCAAATTCTCTAATTAACAGTAATAAAAACCCTGGGCTTTATTGAGGAGCCACTGGATTAACGGAAACTCATCCTACCTCAGGACTTTCCAGATAAGAGAATATAGCTTATAACTGCTCTGCTGTCCACCCAGACTTTTGACACTTCCTACCCTGCGGTGTCTGGTATATCCTGGACAGATGCCAACTTTGTCATGGCATTGATATTCTCAGTAATTATACCTACCTGTAAACCTGGGAGCCCTAGCAATCCAATTATCGATGCCTATTTTCATGTGTAGAGTGCAATGAAGACATGCTACTTTATTAAAAGGTAGATTAATTTGGAAGCTATGTTATGTTATGTATTTCCCTATGCCAGTTTTCAAAGTAAAGGTAGAGACACACTTATTTTTCTCATATTTGATTCAATAACTGAAATATATAAAATCTCAAATAAAAGAAATATGAAATGTCAGGTTGCATTGAAATAGACAATGATGCTAAATAAATAAAAAATGCGATGTTTGGTATCCAACCTATTTGTTTACCAAGGAAAGAAGTCAGACAATAGGTATTGTGTGTGTTATATTCCCCCACCCACAGTCCTACCATTCGCCTCTGTATAATCATCAGTCCTTGCTTGCAGCAATATGCCAGAAATGCTATAGAAGTTGGACAATGAATAAATTTTCATGGACTTAAAAAAAAATTCGAGTTTCTATTGACTAAAAAAATGTCTTCCTACTATGTTTCTTAATGATTCTATTGCTCAGTCATAGTCCTCATTTCCTATAGTTTGGCAAACTTGCATATTATACTGAAGAGTCCTGGGTTCAATTCTGGTCAAGGTTGAAGGCTCGATGCCCAGTTCCTGTGCAGGAGGTAACCAATCAATGTGTCTCTCTCACATCATCAATGTTTTTCTCTTTCTTCTCCTCCTCCTTTCCATACTCTTTAAAAATCAATAAAAAAAATACTTCTAGTGAGGATTGAAAAAAAAAAAAGAATATCTTAGGATGTATTTCCCCAGTTTCTCAAGTGGGAAAACAAAGTATTATTGTCTGTTTTCAGCACTCTCACTAAGTCTTAACAACAGAATATATTGCCACAAATAAATATAAATTCCACTTTTGTAAATGTTTTTAGATTATGTGTATCAGATAGTATCCAAAATAGGAAAAGACAGTGTTAGCACTTTTTTGGTTGTTACACATATATTTTTCATGTGACACAGAAAGTTCCATTTTGCTTAAAAAAGAGGCCAACTGGTTTGCCTACCAGTATTTCTGCTCCATCTCCCACCTGTTCCCTCTATGCCCAGTTTACTATGCTCACCTGCCTTGTCATGGAAATGCAGGATGACTGTATCGCCGCATGAGATTTAACTCAGAATATGCCAGCATCTTCCTAAAGCTTCATCCTTGATGTGGAAGCCCACGAGAAAAGCTATTGGAGGACGGATTTTAGGGGTACAGTGTGAAGTGGTTGGATCAGGCAACTCCAAACACAGCAAACTTGGGTCCCTTTCCTGTTCCCGTTTATCCTGATGACTATGGGACTCATCACTGTACCTCAATAAACAGAAAGAGACTTTATTTTGTAATTTAAGGAGGTCTCACTCTGGGGTTTTCCTCTGTGTGGAGGGCTGTTTCTGAAGGTCTTTGCTTTGCTCACGGCTCTTGTTATCCATGTAGAATCCCCTTGGAGCATCTCACTCGCAAGCCCTGCACCAGCCGGTTCTATCCATTACTCCCTGAGGCACCTGTCGCCCATGGTTAGCCTCTGGGACCAAGGACATTGGCCATCTCTCACCCAGCTGAGCCCAAGGCTCCTGATGTTGAGAGCGGTCTGGCTCTGGTCTCCCACGATGCTCTGGAAGCCCTGCCTGCTTCTGCTGTCAGCTGAGTGGGGATTTTTGCGGGTGCACCATGGAGCCCATCTGATCAGGCTCCAGGTGGCAGGAAAAACTCTCACAGGTGCTCTGTGACCCCGTGATGGCCTCTGGGGACAATGCCCAGCGCCTTATTCACCATGTCACCCCGGGGTGTGTGAATGTGAATGTGTGTGTGTGTGTGTGTGTGTGTGTCTGTGTCAGACTGTGTGTAAGTGTGTGTGTGTAAGCATGTCTGTGTGAGTGTGCGTGAGTGTGTGCATGTAAATGTGTGTGAGGGTGAATGTATGTATGAGAATGTGTGTGAGAATGTGTGTGTATGTGTGTGTGAGTGTGTGTGAGGGTGAGTATGTGTGAGAATGTGTATATATGTGAGTGAGTGTGTGTGTATGTGTGATGATGTCATACACACACCCTAAAAGGGCAACCACAAATCATTGTTTGCATATTTGTTGGTTTCAGTGAATAAGATCTTTCCTCGGGATTTACAGTCATGTGTTTTATCGCAGAAACATCAGACCCCATGGCCAGTTTCAGGCACAGCCACATCCTCACACGTGAGAGCGGTTTGGGGTTCCTGAGCTGGAGCACTTTGATAAATGGAGATAAACAATTAAAATCACTTAGCCTTTCTAAGCCCTAACGAAATACAGTTGTACCTCGAGATACGAGTACCCTAACATACGAGATTTTTGAGATACAAGACTTTGAGCCAGCGATTTTTTGCTTTCAAATACGAGCAACATTTGAGATACGAGTAATCACGCAGATCGGTCGGCTGCACACGACCCACCAGTTTACTGAGACTCGAGCGTCTCATAGTTTCCCACGCCTCAGTCAGTGTGCTTGTTTACCTCGTTGTCGAAGCATCTTTTGTGCATTTACATACTTTATCACATTTCTTTTTATAACCATGCGTCCGAAGAAAGCAAGTGGAAAGGTCAGTGCTCAGAAGAGGATTATGTCTATTGAATTAAAGCATGAAATCATAGAAAAATATGAGCAAGGTGTGCGAGTGGCTGACTTGGCAAGGCAGTACGGGCGTAGTACTTCAACGATATACACTGTGCTTAAACAGATGGAGTTGATAAAGGGTATATAACACCAGCTAAGGGCATTACAATAATTTCTAAGCTCTGTAGCTCTCTCCATGAAAAGATGGAGAATCTACTGATGGTGTGGGTGACGGAGAAGCAGCTTAAAGGAGATGAATTAACACAGGGCATCATATGCGAGAAGGCGCGAGCGATTTACAGTGATTTGCTGAAGCAGACTCCCGTGCACTTCCACGGCCGAAGCATCGAAAGACTCATTTAAAGCCAGTGGAGGCTGGTTTGAAAACTTCAGGAAAAGGTCTGGCATTCACTCCATCGTCAGGCATGGTGAGGCAGCAAGTTCGGAAGTGAAGGCAGCTGAGGATTACCTCAAAACTTTTTCCGAACTGATAGAAGCCAAAGGATATATCCCCCAGCAAGTCTTCAACTGTGAGGAGACAGGGCTTTTCTGGAAGAAGATGCCGAATAGGACTTCTATAACGGCAGAGGAGAAGGCGATGCCAGGCCACAAACCCATGAAGGATAGGCTAACTCTCACACTGTGCGCCAATGCAAGTGGCAACTGCAAGATCAAGCCTCTGCTCGTATACCATTTGGAAAACCCCAGAGTCTTTAAGTCACATAAGATTTTAAAAGATAAACTGCAAGTTATGTGGAGGGCAAACCCGAAGGCATGGGTCACCAGGCAGTTCTTTGTGGAGTGGGTAAACCTGGTTTTCGGCCCTTCTGTTAAGAAATATCCTCAGGAAAACAACCTAACCATGCAAGCCCTCCTCGTCCTTGACAATGCTCCTGCTCACCCACTGAAACTCGAAGATGAACTCCTCGAAGAGTTCAAGTTTATAAAGGTTGTCTACCTCCCTCCCAACACCACTCCTATCCTGCAGCCCATGGATCAGGAGGTGATTTCTAAGTTTAAAAAGCTGGACATCAAGCACCTGTTCTGGCGCTGCTTTGAGGTGACGGAGAACACAAACCTCACCCTTCGAGAGTTCTGGAAGAACCACTTTAACATGGTGATATGCCTCAGAATCATTGATCAGGCCCGGCTGGGTGTTACAAGGAGGACTTTGACCTCTGCATGGAAGAAGCTGTGGCCTGAGGCCGTAGCCGAAAGGACCTTCGAAGGATTCGAACCCGAGGTGCCAGTGGAGGAGGAGATAGTGTCTCTGGGAAAATCCATGGGCCTGGAGGTGGATGAGAGAGACGTGAATGAGCTCGTCGAGGAGCACACTCTGGAACTCACCACGGAGGAGTTACAAGAGTTGCAGTCTCAGCAACATGCGGAGGTTCTCCAAGAAATTCGTTTCGAGGAGGAGCCAGAGGTGGAGGAGATCTCTACAAGTGAGATAAAGGAGTTTTTAGGAATGTGGGAGAGGGTGTCACACTTCGTGGAAAAGAAACACCCCGAAAAAGTTGCTACTGGTCGTGCATCGGAGCTGTTCAATGAAACTTGCCTCACCCATTTCAGAAACATTCTGAAAGGGAGGAAGAGGCAAACCTCGTTGAACACGTTTTTTGTTTTGAAATCGACCAAAAATGCAAAGACCAGAAGCAATTAAGTTCAGTGATGATTAGTTAAGTTACATTCAGTTTAGGGATAAAGTGTAGCATTAAGAGTGTAACAAGTAGGTAAATACACTTTATAAAACCAGTTTATTCCTTTACATTCTCTTTTATTATGTTTTTATGCAATATTTGTCATTTATAAATACATTTTTCTTATTAAAAAACATGTAACAAGAACAACTGGGGTGGCATTTTGGTGGCTGGAATGGATTAACGCCATTTCAATTGATTTCAATGGGGAAATTTGCTTTGAGATATGAGCAACTTGATATACGAGCAAGGTTACAGAACGAATTAAACTCGTATCTCGAGGTACCACTGTATGGCAACAGAGAAGCCTCCAAGAGATTATGTTCGCTCAGGCAGCCAGGTGGTTATGCAGCCTGGTCTCCAGGGGTGGAGGGGGAGTGCGGGGAGTCCCGCAGGCGCATGGATGCTTAGCGTGTCCGTGGCTGTAGGAGATTTAGGTCCCTTTAAAGTGCTGCTGGAGCTACAGAAACCAGTGTTTCCAGGGGAAGTGAGTAAGGCCACCGGGTGCTCAGAGCTCCATCGCCTGCATCTGGAGGCTCACCTATCAGATCTGGCTCACTGGGCCTTCACTGGGTTGCTGGCTGACATTGCAAAATGTCCAAGATGTGGCCATGTGGTGCAGAATGTCCCCTGCACATCCACCAGTGCCAGAGAGAAGCGAAGCCCAGCAAAACATCGTGAACAGAAACATGTTTGTGGCCCAGGTCAGTTCCTCTGAGGAAGCCTTGAGGTGGGAGAGTGACTGTGTCATGTGCTGACAGGAGGGGGCGCTGTGGAGGGAAGGGTCAGGCAGGAAACCCTGCGTGTTATGCAGCTTTGCATCCGATGATTTTGGCTACTGATTGTCCGGCCTGTGCCACTGTGGCCCAGCCTCTATGGTGACGTCTGGGAAGGAGAGATGGCTAAGAAACGCGGCCTGGTTCCCTTGGACCCAACACAGTCACCAGAAGGGTGAGTGTCCAGAACAGCCCAGCCTAGATGCCTCATTTTGGGGATTTCCATCCAAGCGGAGAGGCAAATGCGTGGCCAGGCAGCACCAGTAGGGCTGCAGGTTGCAGTTTAACAGCAACACAGATGGGGCCACTAGAAAGGCATCAGCACAGAGACCACGGTACCTGCTCCTTCTGTAGATGCTCAATCTAAGCATTCACACAAGGTCACAGTCTCACCCTGTGGGCTCACCCTTCATCTGCCTCACAAATGCTTCCCAAACTTCTATCCAAGCATCTTCCTCATTTTTTCTACTTGAGAGAGACATACAGAAGACAATGAGAAGTAACAAGCATCTCCCAGCTCAAGCGTGTGAAGAGCTCTCCCAGCTGGTGAGAAGGAAGCCCGCTGCATTCCCATGGAAATCTGGGGTTTCTCTTGCAGATTTATTCAGGCGATGGGAAGAGTTCAACTCCTGTGGTTGTAGGAGGAAACACCCATCTCTTGGTTGGCCGGCTCCTCTCCCTGCGAGTGGCACACGCCGTCTTCAGTGGCAGTGTGAGCTCTCTCATCTCCTAATCTCTGTTCAGGAACATCTCTACCCCGGAAGAGCTTGTGGAATTAGGTCAGGGCCACCGGATGGGCCTCCTTCCTTAATGCCACCAGTGTGCCAAAACATAACCATACTGGAGCATGAAGTCTGCCATGTTCCCTGTCCTGGGGCCACCCGGACATGGCCATCAGGAAGTGGGGATCCTGAGACCATCTTCGAATTCCATCACATCTGGAGACCAGACCTGTGTGGTGGGCCACACAGCGGCTTCGGGGCCATGTTATTGGTTCTAAAAAGTTCTTTATATATTCTAGACACAAGTCCTTCATCAGATCCTTGCATTTCAATTCAATGCTCCCAACCTATGGCTTGCCTTTCGTTTCTTGTGGAATCTCCCATTAGCATACATTTCTGATAAAGTTGCACCTTCATTTTTTCTTTTCATTAGAAGAGCTTTATGTATTGTGTTAAAGTGTTAAGAGTGTCATCTATAACAACATTATGATGATTTTTTGTGTTCTCCTGAGAGAACATTATATTGGAGATTCCATGTTTATGTCTGATTCATCTGGATTTATCTCTGGTGTGTGCACAGCAAGAGACAGGATTCCATTTTTTCCTATAAGGATGTCCAGTTGCTCCAGCAACAGTCCTTACACACCTATTTATTTTTAATCAAAGCATTGCGTGTGTTTTTCTAATTATACTGTCATACCCTAAGGGCAGGACTTGTGAGAATTTGGAGGCCGCCCACCATGTGTTGCTTGCGATCCTACTACACAGTCACGGGGCAACAGAACTCGAACCCCTGGTGACTCTTCTGGGAGATCCTCAGGGTTGTGTCAGCAGCCAGTGACCCAAAGACAGTATCATTTTCCTCTGGAACAGAGAGCAGGCTTTCTTACTGCATCTCACAAAATAGGAGGGTTGCTGAGCTGGGGATACCTCAGCCAGGATACCAGACATGGCGAGAGCACCCACGGGCCACACTGCACCGCTCCATAGGCTCTTGGGTGAGAGACCTCAGCAAACCTGCAGAAGCGCATGCTGCTCACTGTGCCACCAGCAGTAAGTGCCTTGTAGGCCTTGGTGGAGGTTACAAATTCCTATACCACAGTTTTTCATCAAATGCCAATATTCACAAAATAATGACCACCACTGCATTTAGCTCTCTCTCATCTTCCAGGAGCTTTTATGACTTTTGTGAATTTTGTTTTTTTTAACTTGCCCACCTCTTTTTAGGGTACAGACATCTCGGAAGATAGCATTATTTTCTCATTTTGTAAGATTCTTATAGACAGTTTTATTTAGTGACTTTTATGAGGCATTTCAGGAATTTGAAATGGAAAAGGATTAGGCATCGGAGGACTTACTAATTTGCTTTTGTTTCTTATCCCACATTATTCCCAGCCCACTCCTCCTCCATGAACAGTAGGCCACAGGGTTCTCTGTGCAGGGTGTGGGCAGGGCTGGTGTTGGTGCACACCCACCCTGATTAGGCTGGCAGGGGATGGCAATTGGGGGCAACCAGGCAGGAAGAGGCAGTTAGGGGCAATCAGGAAGGCAGGCAGGTGAGTAGTTATGAGGGCAGGTGCTACTCATTTACAACTTTCCTTTTGTCTCCACACCTGATGAAGCAGAAACCCATCTCTTTATATTGTTTTGGGGTGAAGAATGGAGACCATTGTCATATTTCTGCACTTTTTTATTCCCAAAAACTCCCCCTGAAGTTTAACAAGGTAATGGAATGTCACTGAATGGACATTGCCTCTCCAAGAAGTCCTTTAGGCACTCTTGCCAATTCCCTGCTTTAGTAGAAAAGTTACAAGTAGATGGATGTGAGCATGTGGGTTGTCATAATGCAGATTTCAAACTAAAAATCACTTTTTCGAATCCAAATTGACTCCCAGCCCGAGTTTTTCACCTTTTATGCTTAGACAGAATGAGAGGAGCATTGTGTGTGTGGTTTCACTGGACTGATGGGGCACTGTGACCCAGTGGCAAATAGTAGACGTCACGGCTGCCCTTGCAAGGCTTCCCAACTTGGGCCCTAAGTGCAGAAGATAAAATTGATTGTAGCAGCTAAAAGGCACGTGAACTTGTCTCCATGTACCCAGAGTGCTGGCTGCCAAACCACACGTAGGTTAGGGGAGGAAGACAGATGGCACGATCCATGTGTCTCACGTGAGGTTTTACAACCTCGCTCAAGACACCTTTGGAGCAAATGTGTGATCAGCTCAGGTCCCACAGTTATAACAGCATCTATATAATAAAGAGCCAGGGCCGAAATGACCATTGCGACCCAAGGCTTGACCAGACTGGAAGTCCATGCTGGGTCACAACACAGCACTGACTGGGGCTGTTGCCGGTGCCCTGACCCAGCACTGACTGCCTAGGGGGCTGCAGATCAGGCCTAGAGAGAGGCCTGTGGAGAGAAAGGCAGGGTCTAATCCATAGCCTCTGTGGCAGCCATTGACCAGAACCTACCTCTCTTTCTCTCCCAGCCTGGCCAACAGCCACCCCTCTATTTCTCTCTAGGCCTCCACTGGGGCTGCTGGTCAGCCCCACCTTTCTCATTAAACCTTATTGATAGGCCCAGAGACACTGACTGGCATAGAAACTGACCAATCAGAACCAAATCTTTGTGAATGTAAGGAGCCAATGGCTGCCTATGAGGCAGAGCTTTTGATGCTGACTGGCATAAAAACTGATCAATCAGAATCAAATTGGCTGGCAGAGGAGGCCAGTTGGGCTTGAGATTAAGCCAGCAGAGGAGGGCAGTTAAGGGTAATCAGGCAAGCAGAGGTAGTTAGGGGTGAGATCAGGCCAACAGGGGAGGGCCATTGGGGCAGAGATTAGGCTGGCAGGGGATGGCAATTGGGGGCAACCAGGCAGGAAGAGGCAATTAGGGGCAATCAGGAAGGCAGGCAGGTGAGTAGTTAGGAGCCAGTGGTCCCAGATTGTGAGAGGGGTGTCCGACCACCTGTGGAATCAGGCCTCTAGTGGTCGGACATCCCCCGAGGGATCCCCAATTAGAATGGATGCAGGAGGGGCTGAGGGAACCCCCACTCTGTGCACAAATTTTGTGCACCAGGCCTCTAGTCCTATATAATAAAAGGCTAATATGCAAATTGTCCCCTTGGGACTTTGACCACTCGCTATGATGTGCACTGACCACTAGGAGTTGGTGCAGAAGGAAGAAAAGCCCTGACCAGGAGAAGAATGGCCCCAATCAGCCCTGATTGCTGGCCACACCTAGGGATCCTACCTGTGCACAGATTTTGTGCACTGGGCCTCTAGTTAATCAATAATGTTGTATTACTAAAAATCTCACCTTCTGTATGAAGAAACCAAGTCTCAGTGACTATCTCAGGTCACAGGGGCCCCTATCAGGGACTGGATAGTCTTCTCCTCACTTTACTAACTCAGTCTTGTGAGAAGGGGCTGGAGGCAAGAGGCCCCATGGAGTTCATCCTTCTGACATGAATAAAAGGCCAGCCTGCAAGTCCTATTGTCATGGTTCTGTGTAGGTGAAGAGCTTCAGATTGTTACTGAGAGATAATATTTTGGTTTCTTGAATCTAACAATGACCCCAGAAAAGGAGGAGCAGAAAAAACTTGGAGCCATTGATTCATTTTACAGGGCAAGGATTTCCTAATAGAATTCCAAGATTGACGATGCTCCGTGTGCTGAAATAAAGGAATTGCTGTATTTCTGTGCCGCTACCGGTGAGGCATGGGATTAGAACAACATTTATGAAACTACACATCATAGACATATGCCACAGGCCTTGCTTTTCCTCATGAAGCTGGAATGAGTGATGGCTGTACCGAGCAGCAGCCCTCAGCATGCTCTCAAGGTTTATAATCACACAGGACAGCCAGGACCCAGTCGTGCTGAGTGCACTCACATGAGTGGAGACAGTCCTAGAGCCTTGGAGGGTTCTCGGCTGTCCATGTTCTCATTCAGACACCCTCTGTCACTTCCTCACTGTTCTGTATGAGAAAGCCAAAAGAGCCAGGCTTTTTTTCAAAAAGCAGTGATGTAAACACTGGGTTCTCTCCTTTTATTTTCCTTCTTGCCACAAAAGAGTGGTCAACAGGCTGCAATGTTGGCATCACCTGGCAGATGGTTAAAGGGGTGACTGCAGCTCCCATCCGGACCTGCCAACCCGAGGCTGCATGCAATCAGGTTCCCCTGCCATTGCAATATGGTGACACTGGGCAGAAGCACATGCTTGGGCCCTGGGAAAAGTACATGAGGAGTGGCTGTGTTAGAAGTGAGAGATGATCTGCAACTCAGACAGCAGTGTATGGGACTCGGTCTCCTGGCAGTTGTCCGGTGGCCATTGATTGAGCATTGACACAGCCTTCTCTGCACCTGTTCCATGTGAAGGGGAGATGCCAAAGGTTGCTGGATGGCAGTATGCAGCCTGTTAGGGAGATTTTGCGGCATTTTTTCATCTGAAGTTTCAAACCTATTAAGTAGGTCTCCATGGGGAAAGAGCTGTTTTTTTGTGTTATTGTTTATTTAGGGAGAGGAAAGAGAGAGAGAGATGACATGGATTTGCTGCTTCTCACATGTACCCCAATGGATCGAGCCACAACGTGGGCATTTGTCCTGACCAGGAATCGACCTGAGTAACCTCAAATCAGCACCTTTTCGGTATACAGGATGATGCTCGACCCACTGAGCCACACCGGCCAGGACAGGGCTGTTTGCTTTTAAATTGGGCAGATCACACTCCCATAAACACATCCATTTGTGTAAATGTTGCATGAACTGACACTAATGTTCAGTGGGTCCTTTGTCTACAGGTGGGGCCTGTCCACCAACCCCCATTCTATGGAAATATGGTGACCCTCGCATGGACGCTCCCATGTTGAAGTGGCTCCATTCCTCAGCATCACAGGTCCTGTGACAGGAGCATTTCCTCCTTGCCCAGAACCAGGCGGCTGTGTTGACTGCCAGTGCTGAGGCAGGCTTCTCTATTTTTTCTGATTGAATGTATTGGGGTAACCTTGGTTCACAAGACCATGAAGCTCTCAAGTGTACAACTAAGTGAAGCATCTGCTCATCACTCTGTGCCTATCGCCCCAAGCGAAGCCTCTTTCTATCCCAATTCCCCCCTTTGCTCACCTCCACCTACCCACCCCTTTCCCTCTGGCTAGCACCACACTATTATCTGGGTCTATGTGTTATATAAATAGATTTTTTGTTTTTTGCTTAAACCCTTTTATCCAGCCCCAATTCAATCCTCCCCTCTGACAGCTATCAGTCTGTTCCATATATCCATGCCTCTGTCTCTATTTTGTTCATTAGATTCCACATATGAGTGAAATCATGGGATACTTCTCTTTCACTGACTGGCTTATTTCACTGAGCACAATACTCTCCAGGTCCCTCCAGGCCGTCTCAAAGGGTGAGAGGTCCTTTTTTACTGCTGCATAGTATTCCATGAGGCAGATGTACCACAGCTTCTTTATCCATTCATCTACTGATGGGCACTGGGCTGTTTTCAGATATTGGCTATTGTAAATTACACTGCAATTAAAATAAGGGTTCATATATTCTTTCAATTAGTGTTTCAGGTTTCTTCAGATATATCCCAAAAATTGGATTGCTGAGTCAAAAGTCAGTTCTATCTTTAATATTTTGAGGAAACTCCATATTGTTTTCCTCAGTGGCTGCACCAGTCTGCCTTCCTACCAGTAGTGCACTAGGGTTCCTTTTTCTCCACATCCTCACCAATCACTTGTCACTTGTGGATTTATTGATGGTAGCCATTCTGACACATGTGAGATGACATCTCATTGTGCCTTTATTTGTATCTCTCTGATGATCAGTGAAGAACATATTTTCCTATGTCTACTAGCCATCTGTATGTCCTCTTTGGAAAAGTGTCTGTTCAGGTCCTTTGCCCATTTTTTAACTGGATTGTTTGTCTTCTTGCTATTGAGTTATAGAAGGTTTTGTATACAGTGGTACCTGGAGATACGAGTTTAATTCATTCCGTAACCTTGAGGCGTGGGAAAGTATGAGACGCTCGAATCGCGATAAACTGGTGGGTCATGTGCAGCCGGCTGATCTGCGTGATTACTCCTATCTCAAATGTTGCTCATATTTCAAAGCAAAAATCACTCGCTCGACGGCTCGTATCTCAAAAATCTCATATGTTAGGGCACTCGTATCTCGAGGTACCACTGTATTTTGGAAATTAACCCCTTATCAGATATATCATTGCCAAATAGATTCTCCCCTCAGTAGGCTCCTGTTTAATCTTGATGCTGGTTTCCTTTGCTGAGCAGAAGCTTTCTATTCTGATGTAGTCCCATTTGTTTATTTTCCCTTTGTTTCCCTTGCTCAAGGAGATATGTTAACAAAATGTTGCTATGAGAAATATCTGAGGTTTTACTGTCTATATTTTCTTCTAGGATTTTTATGGTTTCATGACTTACATTTAAGTCTTTTATCCATTTTGAGTTTATTCTTATATATGGTGTAAGTTTGTGGCCTACTATAATTTTTTTGCATGTTTCTGTCTAATTTTCCCATCACCATTTATTGAAGAGGCTGTCTTGACTCTATTGTATGTTCTTGCCCCCTTTGTCAAATTTTAATTGACAAAACCATAAAGGTGTGGGTTTATTTCTGTGCTTTCTATTCTATTCCACTTAACTATATGCCTGTTCTTGTTTTGAGTACCAGGCTGTTTTGATTACTTTGCTTTTCTTTCTCAAGATTGCTGAAGCTATTCAGCGTCTTTTGTGATTCATATAAATTTTTGGAATATTTGTTATAGTTCTGTGAAATACACCATTGGTATTTTAATAGGAATTGAGTTCAAGCTATAGATTGCTTTGGGTAGTATGGACATTTTAATGATGTTAATTTTTCCTACCTATGAACATGGTATATGCTTCCACTTATTTGTATCTTCCTCAGTTTCTTTCCTCAGCATCTTATAATTTTCTGAGTACAGGTATTTTACCTACTTCATTAAATTTATTTCTAGTGCCTTATTTTCTGATTGTTGCAATAGTAAATGGGATTGTTTTCTTGATTTCTCTTTCTGATAGTTCATTATTGATATATAAAAGTGCCACCTATTTTTGAATATTAATTTTGCTACTTTGACAAATTCATTTATTTAGACCTAGTAGTTTTTTGATGGAGTCTTTATTGTCTTCTATGTACAATATCAAGCTATCTGCATATAATGAGAGTTTTACTTCCTCCTTTTCAATTTGGATGCCTTTTATTTCTTCTTCTTATCTGATCGGTGTGGCTAGGACTTCCAATACTATGCTGGATAAGAGTAGTAAAAGTGGGCATCCCTGTCTTGTTCCTGTTCTTAGGGGAAATGGTTTTAGCTTTTGTCCATTGAGTTTGATGTTGGCTGTGAGTTTGTCAGATATGGCCTTTATCATGTTGAGGTATGATCCCTCTATTCCCACTTTGCTGAGAGTTTTTATCTTAAATGGGTACTAGATTTGGTCAAGCTTTTTTGCCTCTAGTGGTCATGTGATCTTCATCTTTCATTTCATTCATGTGATGTACTATGTTTATTGATTTGTGAACATTATGGCGATAGCGGGGCTTCTATAGATTGCAGGTGAAGCTGGGCTGTGAGTACCCTTCTCCCCACCTCATTCCTGGGTTGGTTTCCTGGTTTCTACATTCACAGCTTTGCCTCTGTGTAGGTCTTCCTTTCATTGTCTTTTAAAGATCCTGTTATTTTTTTAAATATAATTTTATTTATTTCAGAGAGGAAGGGAGAGGGAAAGATAAAAACATCAATGATAAGAAAGATTCATTGACTGACTGCTTCCTGCATATACACCCATCCCCCCCTCTGGGGATCGAGCCCACAATGCATGCATGTGCTCTGTCCGGGAATTGAACCATGACCTCCTGGTTCATAGGTCAATGCTGAACCACTGAGTCACACTCAGCAACAAGAAAAGAAAGGATGGAACTGGGTAAGAGGGGAGGGAGCCCCAGTCACTAACTTGTCAGCATCACCAAGACCCTGGCATCTCCATCCACCACCACGAGGAACCAGAAGGGGAAGTGATGTCTGTTTTCATTTTCTGGAATGTTTAAGAAAAAGTGCTATGAATTGGCTGCATTCAGATGAAGACTTTTCCCGTTGCCGTATTGGTCTTGTCCTCCAGTCTGAATGGAAACATATGGGCAATGTGGTTTAATGCTCCACAGAGAACTTCCAGATCTGGTGGGCGGCATCTCAGCCCAGCTGCAGGTTAAACTGCCCAGGGAGCTCTCACACACACCCACACTGCCCATATATCCTGACTTATTGCTCAGGGATGGAGGCCTGGTGTCCGAGTGCCTTAGACACATGTGTATACCTCTCTCTATATGTGGACATCACACATACATATGAACATGTATATTCTTATTATACAACATATATCAGCATCTCCTTACTTTCTCCCTGTATAGAGAGGGGTGGCTCTCTCTGTCTCACTTATACATTTTCTATACAAATGCACGCACACAGAGATCAGAGCAGCTGTTTATTGGCACTCTTACTCGGAACCATTTTTGCTTCGTTTTTCATAAGAATTTTCATGCGTTAAAACCTCACGTGATTTTTGTCATGTGATAACGTAGCCTGGATTGCTGGGGTTACACACACGACAGCTTACAAAGCGTTTCGCAGACTGGGCGTCCATAATGCTATAATTTAAAATGTTATCCAAAGGGTAGCTGTTGGGTATGAAAAACAATGAGATGTGTGTGTGCTATGTGATCCAGACAATCAACTCAGCATTTTAGTATCCAACTGTATTCTTGGCATCGAGTCAGATACAAACATTGATTAAGAAGTTAAAATCAGTGTCATGGCCATCACCTGATTGGTCTACTGGCTATAGGAGGATGAAACAGCAGCCACACATGTGTTAGCCTATCACAGGTTTATGTCCACCCTCTCACTTACTCCTGGTTCAACACACTGGTCCTGCCTCATTTACATCTCTCCGTGGTAGTGACTCCGGTTGTGCGAAGCCGTCAGTAACCTGGGGACAAGCTAGCTGAGCCAGGACTGCAGTTCAGAGCCCCTCACCTTACTCAGCCCCAGTGGTACTGGGGGTTTCAGCTTCAGCTCTCCAGCCAGGGACACAAAGCCAGCGGGGCCTGCACCGGGCATGGCTTCTGAGTGCTGGTTCTCCAAGGTCGCTGCAGTGTGTGCCCCAGGGTGCTAACATTGAGCCAAACACAAAGAGTTTTTCCCTGGCCTCTCTGGGAGCCCCGCGTCCCACACACAGGTGAGTGGTGAGGCGTCCTGGACAGGCTGAAAAATGACACCGGGGACTTGGCGACACGAAGCAAAGTGCATGTTGGCAGAAAGGTAGTGTTTGGTTAGAACAGCTTGAGTCTTTTCCATCTGCCAGGCTGACTTCCTTCACACTCACCCCAATCACAGAGTAAACCCAGCCCCGAGCACATGAAACACGGCAACTGCAAGGAGAGAGCAGCCCGAGGGGCGGGTGCACGCAGAGTCCCCATGGCAGCCAGCACACAGCTCAGCACAGATGTGATGACCTTCAGGGTGGAGCCGGGCCTGGGCCTGGGAGTGAGACAGAGGCCACTCACCACTTGGACATACCGAGGCTAAGCACAGCGTGTCTGAGCCCTGGACACGGCCTGAGTGCTCTGAGACAATTCAGCATCTTTTCATGTCATGAATTCTAGTCTTTCCCGTAAAAATGTCTTAAAAGAATGTTTAATCTTCAAGGAAATAACGGACATGTAGGGACCTTCGGACATTAAAATTATCCGAACCCAGATAGGTGGGCCTGAGCAACAGTGATTTATATCTCATTGTTTTAGGAATGCTTCCTTTTCAACACATGCATCTTGTTTTGTGTTTAAGTCAGAGGGACAGCATGGCCTACGGGAGTGTGGTGTCAGGATGCTCCCGGAGGCATGTTGGTAGCAGGGCTGCTATGGGAAGGGCACACTTGTAGAGAATACTTAGAAACACATGCAGATGGAGGGGTTCCCAGGTACTGAGCAAGGAGCCAAGTCCATGTCGTTAAGACAGGTCACCAGCAGATGGGGAGGAGGTGGTCAGAATGGCAGGTGAAACTTAACTGTGGCTGTGGGTGGGTGGGAGTGGTGTAACCCAGGCCTGTGTCACACACAGCAAAGATGGCATCACTTTCAGGGCCAGAGGAGGAGGTGGTTCAGGGAGCAGTGGCCTCTCTCTGGTGGAGAACACAACCCAGGGGTCCTGGGTTTGAACCTGGCTGTGACCTTTAAGCCGGGCCCTGATGGTAGCTAGATAACCCTCCTGAGCTCCGACTTCCTTCTCAGATGAAGTGAGATGGCGCACGTAGACTGTGAGCGCACTGGGCAGCCCAGTATATCCCAGGGGCCGGCATCCGATCCTCTCCCCCCTCGCTCCCATGTGCCTGTCTGCTCTGCAGCTCTCCGCCCTCTTCATGCCACTGGCCCTTCCTTGTCGCCATTTTTGCCATGTGTGACACAGGCCTGGCTTACACACAGTGCATCCATCTATCTCCTCGAAGCGAGTGATGGGTCACCAAGTGGCGTGTTCCCTGGAGAGCAGCCTGGCGTGATGCTCAGCTGAACTTCCAGGCAGAGCACACTGGACGTCGTCTGAATTTGTCATAGATCCCAGTCCATTTAGAGTCATAGGGACTTGCAGAAAAGCAAGTCTACGGGAGTGTGGTGTCAGGATGCTCCGGAAGGCGTGTTGGTAGCAGGGCTGCTGTGGGAAGGGCACACTTGTAGAGAATACTTAGAAACACATGCAGATGTGTTTACTGCCTCCTGCTTACCTCCCTGGTCCCTGCCAGAAAGTCAGGGCAGCCTTGCAGAGAGTTTGGCACTGCTGCCCCGTGTGGCTGGAAACCATCAGTGTAAAGTCGTCTTTAAAACAATCTCTCGGACTCGGGTGTAGGGACATGTGTTTTCATTTAGAGGAGGGGAAAGAAGAGGGAGGATAATGAGCAGCCTAGGCAGCTCCTGCAGCACCTGAAGCCTAGCCGGCAGCAGGCTCAGCATTGCAGGCACTGTGCGCGGCTCCCCAGTGCCGGCTGCTTCCTCTCTTCCTGGGAAAGCTGTTCCCAACAAAGTAAACCAAAGCTGTTCCTGTAACTTCTTCACTTGGCAGAAAGCACTCACGTCACGTGCCAGCACAAGCCACATGTGGTCAAACGGAGCCCCCATGGCAACTCCCCTCCCGCACCCCCCCTTCTCTCTCTCTCTCTCTCTCTCTCTCTCTCTCTCTCTCTCTCTCTCT